>JAUOBV010459986.1:0-10239 GCA_032360425.1 Rubia occidens | reverse complement strand
GTGAATGATTTTATATACACAAAGGTACTAAATAATAGGAATGTAAACATTGCTAAGTGACAATAAGAGAGAAACCTGGTATGACATGATCCCAAATATACAAAGGCGTTATTTCAATAAAAATTTATGCAATGGTCCAAGTGGCAATAAGAGGGGTGAATAAAACGGATATGAGTCCCTCTTAGTGGAAAAGTCTCGCTCGCCCGTATCTCACCAGACCTTATCCCCATCTTACGATGTTGCCACACCTCAAACTAGTCACAATAAGTAGCACCAAATAAAAACCACAGTAAATTCGGTCCAACAACATTATCGGTGAAAACCAAGGCAATCAAAAACAAAGAAAAAAGTAACACTCCAACTAAAGACTCCAGTATATCTCCATCTATTGATTTTTTATTAAAAAAATAAACATCCACCGTTGGTGGATGGGAGAGATTTATTGGGCTCTCCGAACCCCAAAATAAGCACCCCAAAATAGAGCAAATGAAAATCGCTTGTGATACAGAGTCCTGATAAGAAAGAGGAATGAACAAAATTGCCACAGTTAGCTCCTGAAATCAATCTCCACCTCTTGTGTTAATCGATTCAAGCCAGATATCCAATAAGATCATAAAGAGAATGAACAAAATTGCCACAGTTAGCAATGCATCAATGAAATTTACATATAACTGATCATTAATAAAAAAAACATGGGATGTTGGCTTTCTTCAGTCAGAAAAAAGAATGGATACATCCCTTCAGAACATTTAACCGAGGCCACAGAGCAGAAAGAGCTTTGACTTGGAATTTCCCTTGACTTGGAGGGGATGAAAGTAACCTACGAGAGTGGAAATATCTCTATCTAGCCCATTCTTATCCCTCACTTAAATAGGGGACTCCACCCGATCATTTTGACTGCCAAAACATTAGATTATTATTTGTGTGTAGAATTTCTCGAACCGGAACACAATAAATACCCGAAATATCAGTTTAATTACAAGTTTAAAAACCAGCCAAAAACACCTATGGGTCAGAATCTACCAATATGTCTTGAGTTCTTAGAATGGAATCACCAGAAGTCTGTTATTTGAAATGACTTTAACTTGGAATTTTTCTATACTCAAAAACATATTAAAAGTCGATCAATTTTGAAATTACCATTTGAAGACTGTTACCATCAAAATTCAAAACACAACAAAACGATATAAAAAGTGATTAATAAAAGAAATTAATATCGTCCCTCACCCTACACCGGAATTAAATCCAGGCGACCATAACATCGTCCCTCACCCTACACCGGGATGCTTCCCATCAGATGCATCGGGATGTTAGATCAATATTACAATGATTTAGTTTTGAAGTATTCCAGATGAGCTTTATACCATTTCTAGTTTAGGAATTTTAAACAAAGCACGTATTATGGTCAAAATCAGTGGAAAAGGCGCTAATAAAGGTTAAAAATACATCTATATTTTCAAATGCTCCTTAGTCCCCAGTGTCTGATGATATGTGTACAACATACATTTCATGGGAGTGCACTCAGTGCAGTAGCAACAAGCAACCAACCATTTACAAATGGAATAATCACATTTTGCAAGAACTAATACTCCAAAGGACTTTTTAAACCAGTTAAATCCAACAATTCAATTTCGATCTCTACTTGTCCACATTCCACATTTCTCAAATTCAATAACATCCTTTGAGTCATTTTTCCCTTGTTCCACACAACGCAACTCTCATCAGCGAGGCAATTCCTCTTGCTCGGCTGAACTCTGTCGACTTTTGTCCCGTCTGGGAGTTCTTTCAACCCCATCCTTAAGCACTCAATAATAGTTCTTGCGTCGAATTCTGCATTTCCCATCTCATCATCGTCCGTGAATGTGTCCTTATCAAACACTTGCTGAAATGTAACACAATCTTTCATAATCAGACCATCTTCACGCGTTTTCATGAAGAACACAAACTAGAATGGGACAGAAAAGTTGCTTACCACACTGATTGGGACATTAGGATCCTTCAGAGGAAGAGTCACATTATCGTTCCATACAGGATTGCAGTTCTTTGACACCACACTGGTCTTTACCTTCTGCAATGTATTCAGCATCACACAATGCATTAGTAGGCCTAATGAGCACACAATTGTGTCTTTTGTCACTGAAGAAAATAAAGATTGAGAAAAAGTTGTCCAGAAATCATTATTCATCAAGATCAGGTCATATATATATATATGATAGTATTTATACTGCATCCACTAAAACTTGTAATCTTTCTACAACCGAAGAAAGTTGAGATCCTTGTCTGATCAAAGAGTCATCGATCAGTTTGGAACTAACAGCGCCGAAACATTGTCAAATTCAGCATTTGTACATGGTCTTATTTGAGTATTGGGAATATAGATCCTAGAGAGTAATCTGAATTCAAATTTAAGCCTATAATAGATACCCTCCATTTATTTCTGCTTACTATCTCCTTTAGAAAATTCCAAGAAAAAACATCAAAGAATGAACATGAAGCAATAAAAAAACTCTTTGCAGTAGTAAACAAGAAGGAATGGAACAATTTTTTGTTTAGAGTTTTGTTAAGACTAAAAAAATCAATCAAAAGCAACAAACCAAAAGAAGAAAGCAAGAAACAAATAAACAAAATTTCAATTGTTGGACTCACCCAACAGCAAGTCTTCTTTTCCTGAAATTCAAACGGGCATCCCAGGAATGCAGGAAACATTGGTTCCATCTTTCAAATGTGGAAGATCAAGCCTAGCTTAATGCATAATCATTACACAAGCACACATAGCCTAGTTAAACACAAACACGAAAAAGAGAACAACACCAATTGAAATCTCCCCGGCCAGCTCAAACTACTACTTAACTATATATTCATTTCGTAAGAAAAGTACTCCCTCCAACTTAGCCCAAGTACAGAATAGCCATCACTAGCACAGGAAGTCAAAGGACTAAATTCTATTGAAATTAGGTTCCATCCTAAAGCATCATTTTATGCTTGCTATAAATCACAAACCAATACAAAAAAATCTTAATAGCAAACAAAAGCACATAAAAATCTCCAAAACAACCACCAAAGCTTGGAACTTTGAAGAAAAAGACCCCAAAAATTCAAAAACCCAAAAAACATAGCATAAATAGAGGAACCAAATGAATCCAAGAAAATCCTTGAAGCTAAAATAAACAATAATCCTACATAAAAAATGTTTCTAGAGCTATGATTAAGAAATTAACGAATTGGGTCGACAAGAATAGGATAAAAAATGCCTAAAATCGTACATGAATGAAACCACTATTGTCAAAAGCTCAAAAAAACAATCCGACCATTATACTCTTTGTGATCGATTGAAAATGTGTGGACATGCTTTGGGAAGGTTGATTGAAGGTTCTTCTATTGCCTTTCATAGCCGGAGGAATCCCAAATTGGAAGTTTTCATCGCGGGTGGTGTTTGGGAATGGTGAGGTAGAAGAGCGATTGGGTCGAAATGAGTTTTATGTGTCCCGGCCCGTAATGACCCAGACCTACCTGATATATAAGGGACATTTGAAATAACCCCCCTGACCAAAAAATTTAGGCCAATTTGGGCCGGGACAGCTGAGCTGCCTCGACCCGTGGGTCAAATCCCTACGAGCACCCCACTATTGGATTTTGCAGACAGGATATTATGGCCGGAAGGCACCATACTCCTTCCAGTGATGGTGGGAGAAGGCGAGAGAAGTAACGCTCTGGACATGGAATTTGTAGTTGTTAAGGAAAATAGTCCTTACAACCTGATACTGGGTAGGCCGACGCTAGCATTGCTCAAGGACATAGTGTCTACCGTACACCTGTCATTGAAATTCCCGACCAAAGGAGAGATAGCCATAGTAAAGGGAGAATAGTAGAGAGTTGGAGAGTGCCACCAGATCACACTCAGTAAGAGGAAACAAAAAGATGAAGGAACTGTGAGAAATAGGTCAACAAAGCAAGAGCTTTCAGGTTGATCATAGACGAAAATAATCCATCGAAGCTGGGTGCGGAAGTAGAAACAGTAAGGTTGAATGAAAGATGGTCAGTGCAGGTAGGAATCAATCGCCCGGCTCAGGTTAACAACGCACTGATAAAGGTTATAGAGCAGAACGGATGAGCCTTCGCTTGGAAGCCAGTAGATATGACGGGGGTGTCCAAGGATGTCGGCTGTCATGAACTGAAGGTGGACCCATATTACAGGCCAGTCAAGCAAAAGCAGAGGATGGTATGCATGGACAGAAATGAAGCAGTAAACAAGGAAGTGGGTCAACTAGTCACATCAGGGATCCTGAAAGAAATACCTTACCCATCCTGGCTAGCTAACCCAGTGCTGGTGAAGAAGATGGATGGTAGCTGGAGGATGTGTGCAGACTATACAGACCTGGACAAGGCTTTCTCTAAGGACTGCTACCCGCTGCCGGTCATCGACCAGAAGGTAGAAGTTCTTACCAACTACCTAATTAAATTTTTTCTTGATGCGTGTAAGGGGTGTCATCGGATCCTCATGCTGGAAAATTATGTGGAGAAAATTGCTTTTTATCATGGAGAAGGGGGCCTTCGGTTATTACATGATGCATTTTGGCTTGAGAAACGTTGGAGCAACATATCAAAGGGTAGTGGATAAATTTTTCCAGAAATAAATTGTGAGAAACCTCGAGGTGTACGTGGATAACATGGTGATAAAAATCAGCCAATAAGAGACTTTCGTTGAGAATATGAGGGAGACCTTAGAGCAATTTAGTGAGACTGGGATGAACTTGAACCCATCCAACTGCCAATTTGGAGTGTGGGCGGGGAAATTCTTGGAAAACATAGTGTCGAACGAGGGCCTGCACCCGAACCCCAAAAATATAGAGGCAATTTTAGAAATGAAATCACCAAGCACGGTGAAGGACGTGCAGAGCCTGAATGGGAAGCTAGTGGCTATGAGTAGTTTCATATCACGAGATGCTGAAAGGGCACTCCCATTTTTCAGAACACTGAAAGGATGCGTGGACAAAAAGAGGATGGTACACTAGGGAGAATTACAGGAAAAGACATTTGAGGAGCTGTAAACCTACTTGAAAGATCTTTCCACTTTAACCAGCCTAAAGAAGGGAACCTTATAGTTGCATATGGCAGCAAGTGATGAGGTTGTAAGCGGGATGCTAGTTAAAAAAGAGAACAAAGTCCAGTAACCGATGTACTTTGTTAGCCGGGCTCTGCAGAGCCTAGAGCGAAGATACACTAACATAAGAAGCTAGCGCTAGCCCTGGCCCACGCATCAATGAGGTTA
The DNA here is from genome assembly GCA_032360425.1 of Rubia occidens. Classification (NCBI taxonomy): domain Eukaryota; kingdom Viridiplantae; phylum Streptophyta; class Magnoliopsida; order Gentianales; family Rubiaceae; genus Rubia; species Rubia occidens. The sequence continues at coordinate 4,970 of JAUOBV010459986.1, read as the reverse complement.
AGACAGTATTTCCAAGCACACCCTGTGGTGATTCTGACAAATCAGCCACTTAAAGAAATACTTACCTAGCCGGAAAGCTCTGGGAGATTGATGAAGTGGGAAGTTGAGCTGGGAGAGCATGCCATCGAATATGCCACAAGAAGGGCGATTAAGGGTAGGTGATGGTAGATTTTCTAGCAGGCATGCCGAAGGAGAAAAAGATAATGGAAGCTGTGGTAGAATGGGTCCCAGCCAGTGATCCAGGATGAGAAAGTGGGAGCAGACATATGGAAGTTGTACGTAGATGGAGCCTCCGGAGAGGAGGGAAAAGGTGCAAGCCTGGTAGTATCAGCCCCGGAAGGAGTGCAGTCAACATATGCCCTATGCTTCAAGTTCCCAGCCTCAAATAATGAAACTGAATATAAGGCACTAATTACGGCCATGGAGGTAACTAAGAAGCTGGGAGCAAAGAAGCTACATGCTTATGGAGACTCGATGTTGGTGGCCAACCAGTATTAAGGATAGTATGCTGCTAAAGAGCGGGAAATGATGAAATACAGGGACAAAGTCAGAAGCTTGGCGGTTGAGTTTGAAAAATTAGATGTTACCAGGGTCCCAAGGTCAGAGAACACAAGAGCAGACACATTAAGCAAGTTGGCCTCCTTAACTCACACACACTTAACCAAGACCGTGCTAGTTGAAGAGCTAGCTTGCAGATCAACAGACACGAGACAGGTAGAGGTGGTACAGGGATCAACGTCTGATTAGACGATAATTTTTTGCAATTACCTGGAGCATGAGGAACCACCAGCTGAGGAAAAGGAGGCAAGAACAATAAAGAAAGACGCTACACTACGCTGTCAGAAAGGGGTTGCTGTACAAGAGGGCTTGCACCGAGCCGTGGCTCAGATGTGCTGGCCCAGAGCTGGCAGAGATAATCCTCAGGGAAATTCATGAAGGAGCTGCAGCAGTCACCAGGGGTCAAGAACAATGACGTTGTGGGTAGGATATTATTGGCCAACCATGAGAGCAGATTCAGAAAAAAATGGCCAAATAATGTCCCAAGTGCTAGGAACATACAAAGATACAGAGGCTCCTGGCAGAGCAAATGACCAGCATAAGATCACCGAGTCCTTTTGCAAAATGGGGGATCGACATCGCATGACCATTCTCGGAGGCTATGGGATGAAAAAGGTTTCTACTTGTAGTAGTGGATAACTTCACAAAATGGGTGGAAGCGGAAGCCGTAGCAAGCATAATAGGTAGAAGAACCACAAGATTTCCTTGGAAGATTATAGTGTGCAGGTTCGGCATCCCGCAAGTGATTGTAAGTGACATTGGAAAGAAGTTTGCCCATAAACTTTTCAGGTCGTGATGCGTAGAATTGAGCATAAGGCAGCAGTTCACCTCTGGCTCACCCGCAAGCAAATGGGAAAACGAAAGTGACAAATAGGATGATTGTTCAAGGACTGAAAATGAGGCTGGGATAAGCTAAATGAGAATGGGAAGAATAATTAATGAGTGTGTTATGGTCATACAGGACTACGCTAAGGGCCGCTATAGAAAAATCTTCACACAAGCTGTGTTTCGAGATTGAGGCGATAATTCCCCCAGATGTAGCTCCCAACATGAGAGTTGCTGAACCAATGAACCGGGTTGAAAATGAAGAAGCTGTTAGGGAAAACTTAGATGCCCTAGATGAGTTCAGGGAGAAGGATGCACTAAAGGAAGTAGTGTACAAGTCCTGGATGGAACAACATTACAACAGTAAGGTGCGGGTAAGATCATTGAAAGTCGGGGGACTTAGCATTAAGGAATAATGAAGTGATTAGAGCCCAGGGTCAAAAGAAACTGGATGCAGAATGGGAGAGCCTGTACAAGGTGACTGAGGTGTTGGAAAAAAGAGCGTACAAAATGGAGACAATGGATGGAAGACCAATTCCCAGGACCTGAAATATATCTAACCTAATAAGGTGCTACACTTAAGTAATTGTAAATTTGTGCTTACATGAAAATGATTTTGGGGCTGTTTAATGGAACGGGTAGGCGAGAAGGGGTTCCTAAAAGCATCAAATCTGTTGAAAGCCTACGAAAGATGTATGATCCTGAGGAAATCCCGATCTGCGTTCCTGTTCCCCTTTTGCATATTGTGTGTTACAAGTGCAAGATAAAAAGGAAAATAAATCTCCGGCCACAGCCATCATTGGAGAAAAGCCCGATTCAGGCTAAAGTTGTCGCGCTGGCCCTAACAGCTAGCGCAAAATGCAGGCCAAATATCATAGGGGCTAAGGAAAATGAATCTTGGGCAACAGACATTGCTAGAGAAAGGCTCAATTTTGGCTAAAGTTACCGCGCTGGCCCTAACAGCCGGTGCAAAGTGAAGACCGAAGCTCAAAGGGGCTAAGAAAATGAATCTCCGGCCACAGCCAGTGCCGAAGAAAAGCCATATTCAGGCTTAAGTTTCTGCACTGGCCACAACATCCAGCTCAAAGTGTAGGCCAAATCTCAAAGGAGCTAAGGAAAATGAATCTCTGGTCAGAGTTAGCGCCTGAGAAAGGCCTGATTTAGGCTAAAGTTGTCATGCTGGCCCCAACACCCAGTGTAAAGTGCAGGCCGAATCTCAAAGGGGCTAAGGAAAATGAATCTCCGGCCACAGCCAGTGCTACAGAATGGCTTGATTCAGGCTAATGTTGTTGCTCTGGCCCTTACTGCCAGCGCAAAGTGAAAGTTGAATCTTAAAGGGGCTAAGGAAAATGAATCTCCGACCATAGCTAGTGTTGGAGAATGGCGCGATTCAGGCTAAAGTTGCCGTGCTGGCCCTAACAGCTCGAGCAAAGTGCAGGCCGAATCTCAAAGGGGATAAGGAAATGGAATATCCAGAGAAAGGAACGATTTAGGCTAAAATTGTCGCGATGGCCCCAACATCTAGCACAAGGTGCAGGCCGAATCTCAAATGGAGGAAAAAATATCTCCATCCACAACCATAGCTGGAGAAGCATAAACCGGAACACAGGGTAAAGTCTAGATGCTGGCCCCAACAGCCAGCACAAAGGTAAGCTAAGTTATACGAGGCAAAGGTCACAAAACTACGATAACAATCGATGCCAGAGTTAGTGAACCAAATGCACATCGAAGCTACAGGGCTGACCTTAAAAGGAAGCACAACGGCAGGATGAGTTCACAAAAAAGGGAATAATAACTCCGGTCATGACTAGTTAACGCAGTTCAGGCCAAAGATAAGTTTTAGCGACTAGCAAAACAACATGCCAAATCAAAGAGGAAAATAAGCATTCAAATTTTTATAAAACAACAGTGGCACAAAAAATATAGTTCCATCCTTTAATAGGGGAACAGACAAGTCAAAGAAAAAATATAAAGAAAGTACAAAAGTTTTTTCTCAAGGCTACACCATGGCATCTCCCTTCTCACCCTCTCCAGCGATTGTGGCAGTAACATCCCCAGCTTCACCGCCCTTCTTAGAGCTTCCTGTAGCTTGAGCAACTTCTTCTTCCAAAATAGCCAAGTCTTCGACGTGCTATTGAGTTCCGCTGGTGGAATGCGCATCAGCCTGAGGGTGGATGCCTTCGGAGGTCCAGTTATTCAGCTCGGCCAATAACATTCCTGGGTGCAGCTGCGAGAAGTACTCAGTGAAGCTATATTCCCTGAAAGGAAAAAAAAAGGTATCACTAAGGCCAACCCACAGATGATCTTCATCTTTGATGTAGGAGTAGAGGTCAATGTACCTCATCAATGCGCCACTCAGCAGCTAGGACGTCTTCTCACCGATATGTTGCACGATGGGGAAAGAATGAACAAGATTCTCCGGAGTTTCCAAATAGAGGGCCACCAAAGCCCCTTCTTTAGGGAAGTCCAAACTTATTTCCGAAACCTTTGGGATGAAGGAGGAACGGAACAGCAACTCAGGAAGGAATGGCAGGGAAAGGGGGAGCATCGTGATAATCTTGGAGAGTCTATTGGCACTGAGTGCCGGAGCTGCTACAATTGCTTTCTGTTGGAGAATTAGGAATAAGATAATTATTGCTGGTATTTTCAATCCATTAGGTTTTTCGATTTGTTCAGAAAAGAAATGAGAGATAAGAAAAAATCTTTGATTACGATTAAAAGGAACAATATCAAATACACCACGCAAAAATCTGGGTAATTTCTTGGTGAAAATAATCCACCATAATGTCTTTGATACCTTCATTTATGTGCCAAAATAGAGAGAGATTTAGTAGAAAAGCTGCAATAATTCTTTGGAAAAGAAAATCCCGGTTCTCTTTGTCTTCGAGATATCATTCCTCAATCCACTGATTCGTTCTTTCATATACCTCCCCACCAATAGATAGAGACAAATAGGAATAACCAAACCACATCTACAAAATTCCAGTACCATGCGCTGCTTCAAAGCCAACGTGATGCTCCTTGGTTAGATGACCAAGATATTGGAGAATACCATAGATGATCAAGAAAAGAGTACCTATAATCACATGAAAAACATGGAAACCAGTTGCTACGAAAAAGGTAGAACCATAAATAGTATCCAAAATAGTGAGGGGTGCTTGATAATATTCCATTCCTTGAAAGCTAGTGAATACTAGAGCCAGTAAAACGATAACTACTAAAGCGTAAATTACTCATTTTTCCTTCCCCGCCAGTATAGCATAATGAGCCCAAGTTACGCCTGCTCCAGATGAAAGGGGAATAAGGGTATTAAGAAAAGGGATTTCCCAAGGATCTAAAACCTCAACCCTTTTGGGGGGAAAAATACCTCCAATCTCTATCGTAGGTGCCGAAGAAGAATGAGAAGAAGCCCAAAAAAGAGCAAAAAAGAACATAACCTCCGATACGATAAAATGAATAAAACCATATCTAAGTCCTAATTGTACTACTTTGGTATGATGTCCTTCTAACATGGATTCACGTAATACATCGTGCCACCATACAAACATGGTATATAGGATAAATATGATGTCAAAACTGAGAAGTGT
>JAUOBV010459875.1:0-10240 GCA_032360425.1 Rubia occidens | reverse complement strand
GGCCACTAGTGTTCATATCTTTGACAAAGTATCTACACATAGGATTTTCTCAGGCTGATCACATGTCAAGTGTTGGGGATGCTTCCATCCAATCTTTTTTAGCTCGTAGCAGTTGGACCTGTGTTCTTTAGTTACCTTGTACAGGCCTTCCCACCTTGGGCTCAGTTTTCCTTTTCTTTTGGCTGGCTTCCTTCATTCTTCCATAACACGAGATCACCAATTCAAAATTGTGTCTTTTTTACTCTCTCGTTATATCCTCGATCATCTTCTGAGATCGTTGCTCGTTGTTTTTTTTCCTCGAGTTCATATAAATACAATCTCATCATTTTGGGATTATCTTCCTCGTATTTTTTCACTCTAAGGCTTGAATTCCCGGTTTTTCCTAGTATTACTGCCTCATGACCATAGACTAAACTTTATGGCCTTTCTCCAAAAAAAATTGGATTCCACAATGCCCTCCAGCCTTTTTTGGATTCCTTGTACTATAGTCCTGTTAGTTACCTCTTCCTGACTATTTTCTTGAGGATGAGCTACAGACGTGAATTTTTGTGCAATCCCTAACTTCGAGCACCATTCGGTAAATGTCCCACTTGTCAACTGTGTCCCATTATATGTGACAATGGTTTGTGGCATCCCGAAGTGATATACTATGTTATGCCAGACAAACTTTCTTATTTTTTCCATGAATCTTTCTAATGGCTTCACTTCTACCCACTTCGTGAAGTAGTCAACTGCCATAATGAGAAATTTTGCATTGCCAACTCATTTGGGAAAATGTCCAACTAGGTCGATTCCCCATTTAACAAATGGTCATGCTCCATATATTCCTATTAAAGCATCATGTGGCTTGTGCGATATTGGAGCATTAATTTGGCAGCTTTCACTCTTTAGTACAAAGTCATGCTCGTCGTTGAACATAGTTGGCCAATAGTAACCCGATCGAATTATCTTCTTTGCAATTTTCCAAGACCCTTGATGTGTTCCACATAATCTTTCATGCACCTCCATCATGATTTTTCCTGCTTGCGATGGTCCTACTCACTTTATCCATAGAGATAAGAAACTTTTCTTGTATAAGATGACTTCATCATAAATGTAGCCTCTTCTGTTTAGACAACTGACACAGTTGTTATTACTGTACTTCTGATTGGTATGACTTTCACTTTCACATCCTTCTTCTCTATCAACGAATCAAAACTAGTTGTCGCCAAGTTGCACAAGGTGCCTGCTTTGATATTTTCCCTTCTTTGGACATGTGTGGATATAAATTATTTGAATTGAGCAATAAGCTGATGAACTCTCCTTAAATACTTCATCAACAACTCCTCTTGCACTTCGTAGTATACACACACTTGCTAGACTACTATCTGTGAACAGCTAAAGCACTTAACGCTTTTAACCTTCATCCTGATTATATGGTCAAAGACATATATTAATGCTTCATATTTAGTTTCATTATTTGTGAGTGGAAAGTCGAAACGAAGTGAATAGTTATACTCCGCTCCTTCTGGATTGAGCAGTAGTAGTCATGCACCACAACCTTCTTTGCTAGACGCTCCATCTAAAAATAGATTCCATGTGATGTCTATCCACTTGGACTTTCCTTTGTCAATTCCAAGATTTTCTTGTATATTCGTCTCTCATACATCTACACTCACCATTTTCGAAGTAAAATCTGCCATGGTTTGAGCCTTTGTTGTAGTTCACGGTTGAAACCGAATCTCACACTGCCCCAATTCTTAAAATATTCTTGATTGGGTAGTTAGTATACACGACAATACTATGACTCTGGAAATAAGTTTGTAATCTCTTTGCTGAATGTATCAAAGCTAGAGTCAACCTTTCAATTGGCAAGTATGACTTCTCCGCACTTTGCAGTATTCTACTGATGTAGTATACTGGTACTTTCTTTTGGACTTCTTGACGCACCAAGACTAAACTTACTACGTTTGTTGAAACCGTTATAGATTCTCCAAGGATTGATAACTTCCATGTTGGCAATGCTTGAAGCTTTTCCTTCAATGACTCATAAGTTTTTAATCATTCCACCTGAAATTTTTGGCTTATTTAAGGATTTCAAAAAGCAGGAAGTGTTTCTCAACCGCTTTTGGAAAAAAATACTAAGTTTTGCTAGTGATCCCATTAATATTTGTACTTCCTTGACTATTTGCGGTTGTGAAAAGTCAACTATTACTTGTATTTTTTTCTAGGTTAGCCTCAATCCCTTTGGAGGAAACTTTGTACCCCCAGAATTTTCCTGCCCCTACTCCAATTATGCATTTCTTGGGATTAAACTTCATACCAATCACACTCAGCGCATTCAAAGTTTCTTTCAAGTCTTGCGCAAAGTGGCCTATCCTTTTGCTTTTTATAACCATGTCGTCAACATATGCTTCGACATTTTTCCCTGTTTTATTGCAAATGCGGTGTCGACTACTCTCTGATAAGTTGCTCCTGCATTTTTTAGGTCAAACGGCATCTTTACAAACTAAAATACTCCAAAGCTTGTTATAAAGGTTGTCTTTTCTGCATATTCTAGATTCATCATTATTTGGTGATAGCCTTTATATGCATTCCTCGTAACCTCATATCGCTTCAACTAATTAGCCAATTTTAGAAAGAGGATAATAGTCTTTTGGGCATGCCTTGTTAAGATTTTTATGACCTTTTGTTTCACCTCGGTTGGAAGGTACATTCCTATCTTGATACACTTAAAAGTGCCTTCATCATCCAACATAACAACTGTGGTTTCTTCTCCCAGATCCATATGGGGCCTCGATTTCCCAACCATGTCATTATCTTTGATAGTGTTAACCATTTTTGTTTGCTCCACACTTTTTCCTTCCTTCATTGCAATAACCATGCACTGTCTAGCTACTTGCTGGTTTCCCCTTACTGTTACAATTCCTGTTGGAGTTGGGAATTTCATCACTAAGTGATATGGGGACCATATTGCCTTCGATCTATTCATCCAAGGTCTACCGATAATGGAATTAAATGGACTTCGTACATCCATGATAACGAAGTCACACATGATAGTAAAAAAATTATCATTTTCACCTTTGGTAACAGGCAACTAGCAACTGGTCCAGGGTCTACCGATGTTGTTCAATCATTTATTACAATTCCCTTTGGTTTTCAGGCATGTTTTTTTGTGAGCTCCTTGTAAAATTCTCCTGATTGCATGCCCTCGTGAATGCACCTAACGAGGATTGGAATGACAGATCGTAAACTTGCAAACATTCAGTGAGGAACCTATTGTGGTAATCTGCCAGACTTTCATCACTTTGTTGGGCTATGTTGTTTAGGTCCGCTATTGTTTTGGTAAACTTTTTCTTTTGATATAAGTTCCCCAAAAACAAGTCTAGCAACTGTACCCAAGACCTATTACTTCCACTTGGTAAGTGTTCGTACCATGTGATTGTTGTTCCCGATAAGAATATAGGGAAATCATTGCAAACCAATTCAATTTCCACACCGCGAAATCACATAGGGTTGTGATAAGAATGTAGGAATTCCTTGGGATCTGTTGTCCCATCATAAATTTTAACATGCAAAGGTAGCTTGAAATCCTTTGACATCTTGAAATCATGAAGATGCGGTGCCAACGGTGACTTATCTGCATCATCATCTTCCACTATATCCCTCAACTCTTCTTCATAATTAAGGCTCTCGTGCCCTTGACTTACTTTTTTACTTATTTTTGAGGACTTCGGTTTGACAGTTGCTAAAAATTGATTGTATAGATATTATCTGTTAGCTGCTAAGAATGTAAATCCCTCCTCTCGTTTTCTTAATTTGTGTTAGGAGATTCCGATTCCTCTTCATCATCTTCCATATTTTCCTTGCTATGCTCCTGCTCTTTACTAGGAACACGTGCTTGATCTTGACTGGGATGCATGTTGTCCGTTCTTGTGTATTATGATTCTAGCTTCTTTCACTTCTTATGAATAACATTATCTTCCTTAAAGGGAATGAAAGACCCCTTGTTTTTCTTTAAAAAAAATCTCCCCGTCCCAACAGACGGCATCACTGTTGTGGTATTCCCAATCAGGTTGAACAGTTGATTTTCTCTGAATAAAACCTTGATCCTGCAAAATAAGTCCCGGAAGTAATTCCGGGAAAAAGGTTATGACGATCAAGTCAATACTCTCTTTCAGAGAATTAGTGTTTCTTAGTTTAGACTCACTTATCTTATTCAGTGTAGCTCTCCTTGTATTTATAGATGTCCACGATCGTGATTCCATATTGTCAGCATCTGTGATCTTGGGTTGAATCATAATTACTACAATCTCGGTTCGTGGCTAAATGGTCAAACGTGGTTCTGCCTTTATCGGTTCATGGCTAAGTCTTTCCGACAAGGCTCCACCTTTCTCGGCTTGTAAACCTAACTCATGCTTCAGTCATGGGCTGGGCCCAAGGGCCAGCAACTTTTATTTGTGGGTTAGTGATGTGGCCCATGGGCTAGGTATACACTATATATAGATATTGTACAATGGGATATTTCTAATTTTAAATTTGTTTTTCAAGATTTTTATATTTTAACAATTTATGATTGATTATATGTTGTAAAGAAATAATTAAAATAAGTAATATATAATAATATTGGTATGTTATTTTTAGACAATTTGATTTTAGGCTATTCAAAATGAATTCAATATCCAAAACACTAATATACCAAACCATCACCACAGAAAGAAAAGAAATTCTATTATATTTTCCTTGAGAAAAGGTTTATTATGATTGGTCTAACTGTATGACGGTCTAAACACGAGACACTCTCTTTCCCTTTACTTTTGATTTTTTGTTTGTCTTTTTTTTTGCATTACACTAGTGGAGGATGGCCTATTAAATGCGGTTATATCGGACATTAGAAGTCACTTTTGAAGGTGACTTCTCTGGGAACCGCCTTTAACTAGAACCTGAATAGGTTATGAATTTAGAACCTATTTCTGACCTTCCAAAAAATATAGCTGCCGGAAACCAAATCGGTTTCCGGCAACGAATCATTGCAGATCTGAAATTAACAAGAACAACAACAACAACAATATGGACCAGAAACAAATGTGCACAATACAAAAAGCAATAAGGATAACAATTTTGATACGAAAATCAATCGTACACAATACAAACAGCAATCGGCAGAGACGAAGATCCAAGCGGTGGGGGGCTTCACAACGGCATTTGACGTGAAGGTGACCGAGCGGTGGCGGAGGCCATTGTAGCGGCGGCGGAAGCCAGGGCATGGCAAAGGTGGTAAGTATAGCAGTGGCGGAGGCCAGGTAAACAGTGACCAAGGGGTTGTACAGTGACGATGCATACCATGGAATGGCGACTGAGGGTTGTACATCGGCGGAAGGTTGTGGGGTGGCACCTAACGAGTGGTGGAGGCAGTCTCGACAGCGGAAGGTTGCAGGGCAGCACTGACGGTTGGTGGAGGAGGGCTTGGCGGCGGAGGTTTATAGGGTAGAGCCGATTGTGAAAAGTAAGGGAGTAGGGAGGTGAAATATGACTAAGTCGGGTTAGTGACGTGAGATCTGAAAAATGGTTAAGTAAAAAACTCTAAATGGGCTCTTATATATTGGGCCATTAATGGCGGCCCGTTAAAAGCGGGGTTTTTTTCAATGAAACTACCTTTACTCGATTAAAAAGTGTGTTTAAAATTTTTGTCCTGACTGGAGAGGGAGTTCCGAGTTCGTAACTATTTTTGGATCCAAATCAAAGGCGGTTCAATCACCCATTCTCCACTAGTGTTATTTTTATATTTTTTTTTAATTTTATTTATGACAAAGATTCTCTACTAGTCTTATTTTATATATTTTTTAAGTTTAGCTCTGGCAAAGATTGAGATCTAAACATTTTCTTATCTTTCTTTCTTAATTTAATAACAAGTTTTGCGAATGATTAAGTTAATCAAACCACTCATAATTTTAAAAACATTTCAACCAATCAACACTAAGAGCGCGACGTTGACATTTGAGTAACATGAAGGTGGCAAGTAATTTTTTCTATGTTTTCTTATATCTAAGATATTTTATATTTTAATATATTCTTTTATTATTGTCACACTTCATTTTTATAATAGAAAATGAATTATTTTCATTTGTTTATTAAAATCTCCACTCCCTCTATTTAATTATTTTAACACATTAATTACAGTTTACGAAGATTAATCACTTAAAGTTTTAGGAAAGATCATCTTTCCATACGCATATGGAAATGCGAGTAGTTATAGTTAAAAGGTAAACGATTTTAATTGCAATATTTTTTAAAAAAATCATGCAACGTGAAGTAGTTATAAGTTTTTGACCCGATTAATGTAATACAAAATTTTTATATTAATTTATTTTAATTGGCAATTTAAAGCTTAATTTTTTCATAACTTATGGAAAAACTGTTTTCAAGAGACGGACTCTAAATTTAATATGTCAAATTTAAAAAGAATTTAAGAGGAGTATAATAATGATGATTAATGCGATATTTTTACAGAATAGTTTTTGCTCCTAAAAATTATTGATTGTCATATCATAATCATTAAAAGTTATTATTACAAATAGTAGTTTCGTCATTTCTCTCTTCAGGGTATATGACAAAGAGTGTGTCTCCCTCTTCCTAAAAGTTATATACATATTACTTATTTTTTAAATTATACACTTCATTTGTTAAATTACATATTAAATTTTTTTAAAAAAATTGTATCATATATTTTATATTTTTACATTCGAATACATATTTTAACTTGTTTTAACTTATAAAATATAATATTAAATTTTACAAAAGATTATAATATTTAAGATAAAAGTCATTAAGAACTGTCTATAAACTTGTGGAAATACCACGTTTTCCTAAGACTTTGTCTATTACAAATTATTCGCAGAGAACAATTCATTTTGATGCTTATGCTTTTCACACGTGTCACTAAAGTTTCTTGTACGTTATGTGTCTCTCAAGCATTTTCTTTTTGAAAGAAAATAATTTGCTTGTAATGATGAGAGATTGGACACAAACTTTATTCGTGTACTAAAATTAAAAACTTTATTCGTGGAGATTAATAGAATGGACATAAGTGAAAAGAAGTGTTTAATTTTCTCACATTTAAAAGTTATGGTAACTTTCACCTCCTTGTAAAGGTGTAAATTTCATCCTTTTGCAACATTCGTGTGATCGGTTATATCGAGTTTGGTTCTAGATTTGGTTATATTTATATTTGGGATTTTTAGTGTGATTATATGTTTGTATTCGACATGAAGTGATGTTATATAAATATTACTTTTTTTCCATAGAAACTCATATAAATGAGGGAGATATATATTAGGCTCTCCAAACCAAAACCTATGTAACCTAATTATTACATCAAAAAGAAACTGTTTGCATATTTTGCACAACTTTCCTAGAAAGATAATGATCTTTACAAAATAGGGATGTTCTAAGAGTGTCGGGAGTGATTCCGAAAGTCACACCTCCACCCCCTTGTTGTGAATTATGTTTATTGTACATTTTCGCTAATGTTTAGATGTAGTTGGTGAGGTTTCAGTTTCAATTGATGTTCACATTTAGTTTGCTAGGGCTAATTTCAGTTGATGTTTCTCTTATCATTTTTATTGATATTTACGTATTTTTAAGTTAATGTTTGGATGGAGTTTGTTGAGTTCTAATTTCAGTTTTTTGATAGTATTTTAATTTTTTGTTGTATATTATTTTTGATGTTTTGTACATTTTAGTTGATGAATATGTATCTATTATCAATTTTGTTGATGTTTATGCATTTTTTTAAGTTGATGTTTTAATTTTTGTGTATAATTTATGCATTTCGCAGTTGATGTATATGTGTCTATGACCACTTTTGTTGATGTTTATATATTTTTATGTATATATCAGCTTTGTTGATATTTGTGCCTTTTAGGTTGATGTTTGTGGGTACATTATCAATTTTGTTGATGGGTATACACTTTCATGTATCTATTAATATTGTTGATTTTTGTGCAATTTTCCACCGACGTTTATGTTTTTTCAGTTGATTTTATGTATACATATCAGTTTTATTAATATTTATATACTTTCTGTTGATGTTACTTATCTTTTAATCAAGTTTATGCATGTTTGATATTTTCAATTTTTATGTTGATGCATATATTTTTTATGTTTTAGATTTTATAGTGAAGAAGCAGCTGATAATGACGATGTTTCATATTCTACTCATTAATTTGACCTTATAGGACTACATCAAGTTTATGTTGATGATTGAGCAGAAAAAGTTGGATCAAATTCAAAGAATGAAGGTCAAGCAAAGAAGTACCGTCTAGGTTGATACTAGTGTTTTTAGAAGCTTTTTAAAGTCTTTGTTATGATTTAGAAGGCTGCAATATTTTTAGAATACTTATTTGGTTTTGGTTGACAATAGTACAATTTGTCATCTCTAAGGTTTAATACACTACATACGCCCTGGTTGTACATAGAGAGAAAAATAGGTTCAAACAGCTCTGTACATATCTTCGAATAATGTTTAGAGTTGAGAGATTATTTTAGAAATTTAGAATTGGACACATTCTATTCTTCAAAAGAATTTAGGACTGATGCAATGGAGGGGTTGACTCCTCCCATCTCTTGTACCGACTAAGCGAATGAGTTGTTGTATGTTTTTAGCGTGGCAATCACTTTGGATTTGACTGACTTTGGAAATTTCTTCCCAATCTTGATTTCTTTTAATGCATCGTTCTCATTCGACTGGACTAGCTCGATGACTTCACCTAGTTCAGCTCCCTAGTGGAATTCTCTACATGCTCTTTCTAGTTAATCGAGTACCATCGACTGAGACTTGTAGAGTGTTGCAGGCTTGATTACAACGACCATGCATTGTTTTGCCACATGTTGATCGCCGATAACTGTTGCACCCTCATTGGCGTTGAGAACTTTATGACGAGGTGGTAAGGGGATCAGATGACTTTAGCGATGTTAATCCATAGACTTATTAAGACGACATTGAAAGAACTTTGAGCACTATGAAGTCATACATGACTGTACATGCTTTTTCCTTTTGGCTCTTAGTGATAAGAAGTTGTATGTCTCCTGAAGGTCATTTGGATTTCTCTATGAAACCGATTGTCGATAATGTTACTTTCTTCAGGCCCACTCTCTTAAATCCGAGCTTGTCGGAGCAGTCAGCGAATAGTATTTCTACTTTACTCCCGTCGTCCACAAGGACTCGATGCACTTTGGAATACCTATTTTTGCCATGATGACAAGCAGATTGTTGTGCAGTGATGCGCTTAGTACTTCTCCCTCTTTTCTAAATGTGATTATCTCGTCTACCTGCATCATCTTATCTGTGGGCTCCTACGGTGGTAAGTACCTTGTTTTTTTTCTTTCTAGGCGTTGTTAGACATGGGTTCGACTGATCCATGGATTACGAATATCACGTTGTCTAGAAAGCTTTCTTCCGTATTTTCTCCGTGTTTGACCGTTGCTACCATTTTCTATTTTGGTCGTTTCTGAATTACTTTGTGCGGTATAATTACTGGATCCCACCGGATGGTATTCTTCTTTCTTATATTACCCGAGTCGTCCTTGGTGGAGTAAGTCCCGCCTACCTTTTGAGCTATTACACCTATCTGAGTCGTGACCATTGTCTCCGTGGAAGTTACGATAGTAGTCCTTATACCTCTTGTCCGTTGGAGCCCTCATCGGGCTTGGTTCTCTAAACTACTCTTTATGGTTTGCCAACTTTCTCGTCCAGATTTGGTCAAGGGTGTTTTGGGAAACGGTGAACTGTCCGATACTGGCTCTTTCCATCTTTTGAGTGTGGTGCCTCTCTTTCTTGATGTCTTCTCTTCCCTAGGTATTTTGTCTGGTTCTCTTCTCGTCTCATTCATTCTCCAACTTCTTATTGTTCGATCCTTCCTTGAGGGTGATTTATTCTACAGCTTTCTGGAGATATTATTTTGGGGTGTCCAACATTTATGTCGTGAGCTTTTTGTAGAATTCTCCTGACCTCATGGCGTTCATGAATGCTCCTAGTGACATTTGATAAGTGAGGTCCTTGACTTCTAATCTTTCTAAAATAAAGTGATCATTGTATTCTGCGATGCTTTTGCTACTTCTTTGTGTGATGTTTATTAGGTCCGTGAACGTCTTGGTGAACTTTCTTTTCTGGTAAAACCTTCCCATGATTTGATTTTCGAGTTGGGCTAAGGTTCAGATGCTTCATGTGGGCAAGCTTATACCAAATTATTGCAGTTCCAGA
>JAUOBV010459766.1:0-10241 GCA_032360425.1 Rubia occidens | reverse complement strand
TTATTCCTATGATTGCCATTGAATCTATGTTAGTGGAGTAGTTATTTTCTTGGGGTTGTTATTTGTAAACATGATTTGACATGATTTGTTATACTTTTTTAGATTCATCCTATTTTCTTTGTTATAAATACCACGCTTAATTTTAATTTTTATTTCTTATTGTGATGTAGGATATGAAATATGTTAAGATGCACACTTGATTTATTCCTTCATAACATTGTGCTAGGCTTTAAATGCTAGTTTAGGAGCAAGCTACACAGCAAAAAATTACGTTTGAACCCTAGCACCCGTGGGATTGAATGACTCTGTGGGAGCAGGTGAAATTTGTGCGCCACTGCCAGGGATATTAGTTTAGTCTATTTATTATCTAGCTTAGTTAGTCAGTATAGTGGCTTATATTTTTGTTTTGTGTAGTTAGTTAGTTTTTGTGTTGATAACTTGTGATCTTTTCTTGAAGTATTCTGGTCTCATTTTCTAGTGTTTGTTTAAGGACAAGGTATATATCATTCCTCATTTATGGTACACACTTGTACCTCAAACGCAGGAACCTTACATTGCTTACCTCAAAATAGAGGTAGATGTGGGAGGAGAAAGAGAAAGGTGAACGAGGAGGTTCCACGGGAACCAATTGAGAGTGAAGTAGAGGTTGACGTAGAGATCCCGATGGCCAAAGATAATCGGATGCTTAGGAATTTGATGGATCTAAATTCAAAAAATCAACCCCTGTGCATTATCTTTCACCACTCTCTGCCAACTTTACTTGTGAGCTCAAGTACGCCATGATCCAATGCTTTCCCACATTCTACGGTCTGATCAGTGAAGCCCGAACAAGCACCTTTTGGAGTTTTATCTCGTGTGCACCAACATGAAGCCATCGAGTAATTCCGAAGAAAACTGTAACCTTAGGTCCTTCCTATTCTCACTTCAAGACATGAAGAAGGATTGTTATATTATCTACCCCGGGGGGTGCATGACATCTTGGATTGATATGAAGCAAAGCCTCCTTGATAAGTTCTTCCCCTCCTCTAAATCCTCCAAGCTAAAGAAACGGTTATCTAACATCTCCCAACTTCCAAACAAGATATCGTACGAGTATTGGGAGTGTTTCAAGATATTTCTTACAAGTTGTACATATCACTTATTCAAGGATAGGTATTTGGTATACTATTTCTTTGAGGGGTTGTTTGATGATGAAATGAGGATGGTCAGTGCAGCATGCAATGGGTCGACTTCCAATAAAAACCCAAAGGATGTGATGGAACTATTCGAAGAGACGGCTAACGAGATAAGGAAATTTGGAAATAGGTTAAGGACAAGGACTAGTGAGGAGCCAACTCATTCCCCCAAGTTATAGGAGCAAGTCCAAGCTCTTGCATCAATGATGAAAGAGATCATGAAGGGAAGGGTTCATCAAATACGTGTTTGCGGAGTATGTTCCTTAGACCACTCGACAGACATGTGTCCTCGAGTCATGGCGGACTTTGAAGAGGTTAAATATTTGAGGTATCAAGGAGAGAATAGTAAATATAGATGGCAAAAACAAGGGTTCCATAGAACCAAAAAGGCAACAACCAAAATCAAGACCCATATGCCAATTCTTTCAACCCCCGATACCGTGACCACCCCAACTTCCATTGGAGAGAAGAACAAAAAGAGCAAGGAAATGTTTATAGGGGTGCCCAAGGTTACAATCGAAGAGGTGCTCCACCACCTTATTTGAGGGGTGAAGGAAATTTGAACAACTGCGTGGGGATCTTTAAGTTGGAGCACGAGGAGTTGATGGATTTCGTTCCTCAAATCACCAAGAGCAATGAGATCTTCACGGAGAGGACTAGGTGGGACATTGATGAGTTAGACATGAGGTCATTTTCAAGCATAAAGAACCTTGAGGTTCAAGTTGGGCAATTGGTCACCACGGTTAGCCGACTAGAAGCAAAAGATTATAGAAAATTACCTCTTCAGCACGAGATCCATCCAAGAAATGTGAGCATAATCAAATTGCAAAGTGGGATGGAATTTGGTGAGTCCGGGAAAGATATTATGTTGTAGGATGATCGTATTGTGGAGAAATCTAAGGCAACCCTTGAAGAGGAAGAAATTTTCATTTAGAAGGAGTCTGATCGAGATATTCCCACCACAAAGGTGATTGAAGTCACTCCTCCACCTCCATTTCCAGAGGCATTGAGGAGCAAGGAAAAGTTGGTGACCAACGATGAGAAAACTAGAGAGGTCTTCAAGCGTTGTGAGGTAAATATACCACTCTTAAATGTAGTTGATCAAATTCCTCCTCATGCAATTTTTTTAAAAAAATGTATGCATGAAGAAAAGCCTAAACCGGTAGAGAAAGTAGGTAAATTAAAATAGGGGGATTAGCCACTTTTTCTCATAAAAGCCTACCTAAAAATTTGATGATTTGGGCATGTTTTCAATTCCTTGTAACTTAGGCGGCAAAGAAGTAACTGATGCTATGCTTGATTTAGGAGCCTCAATTAATGTCATACCCTATAGCCTTTATAAAGATCTCAACCCAGGAGAACTTAGAGAAACTAGGGTCATTATCCAATTGGTCGACCATTCCTAAACTAGTCCCAGGGGAGTAGTGCAGGATGTAATGGTTAGAGTGGGTAAGTTAGTGTTTCCAGCTGACTTCTATGTTCTTGACATGTCACACAAAGAAGGTGCACCCCTAATCTTGTTGGGGAGACCATTTTCAAAATTTCAAGGACCAAAATAGATGTCTACCTAGGAACACTAACCCTAAAGGGTGACATTGATAAGGTTGGGTCTAATATTTACAAGCCCAGTCATGTGTTTTATTCATCTTTTTTACATGTAATATCACAGTTGCTTATGAGGAAATTGATCATGTTGAAGTTTCTTGCATGAATGATGAATTTGTGAATTCTTGTATGATTGAGGAAGGGCTACATGTTGAGATCCTAATGAAGGATGAAAATAATGAGAGCTTTAGTAACTTGCATGATTCTAGTGTTGCATGCCTATGATGAATTGTTCTTCAATGTCTATAAACACTAAAACGCAACGGTTTATGGAGCATGGGAAGGAGTTAAAACCTCCTAGACCTCCTCCTTAACCCAAGGAGAAAGCTAAGGCCTCAACATTGATGAACATTGAACATGAACCCTCAATGAGGAATGGACTCAAAGGTGAGGATGAATCCTTATTGAGGCCTCTCCACAAGGATGTCATCGTGGGTGGAGTCGCAGATGGTGACTCGGAGACTCAACCGTAAGGTTTAATTAATTGAACTTTGAAGGTAGGAATAAGTTGTGAGGACGACAATAAATATACGATGATTTTTCTTTTCTTTGATTGTGTTTTACTTGTGTGTTAGTTATTTTTGTATTTTGTGTTAGCAGAAGCTTCATTGAAGTTTCTGGTTGGAATTTGATTTGAATCGAGTCTCGTAGTTTTGGTTAGGATAATTTAGGAAGTTGGGCTGAAAAGAGGGTAAAATAGGCTGAAAAGGCCCAAGAGTGTTCCAGGACATAAGTCCTGGCAATTTACACAGCCCGTGTAAGAAGAACTACGGACGAGGCCTAAGTTACATGGACGTTCCATATGAGCAGAACTGCAAATATTTGGAAATATAATTTTTTTTCCAAATTGTGCATTTGTGCCGCGTCGGATCTACAGTTTTCTTCTTTTTTTGCATTGGGTAGTGTGAGTTGGCACTGTACGAAGCCATAACATCTCCTTTGAACTTGAATTGAAGAATCTTTAACTCCTAAAATTCCCTTTTCTTCATACGCCATTACTATCTTCATATATACCTTTCTATCCCAAACAACCCATTTGGAAAACATCATTGATCTTATGAACCAAATCCGACCATATATTCTCCTATCAATATAGAGCACTTACCACACTTCCATAACTCCAAAAAAATCATCCTCATTGCACACTAGGAAAAAAATTTACTTTGGGCATTTCTCTCAAGAGAGAGCATTCTTTTGCTTTTCCTATTTGTTCTTCATCTCCTAAGCTGAAAATTTGGGTAATTCTTTTGGCTTTGTGTTTACTTGATCTTATCGGCATGAGTGTGGAGTATGGATGGAACTTGAAATTTGAAAAAAAAATTGGTGTTTGTGGGTGTACATGGGTAGTGTATGCTGGTATGTTAGACTAAGTGTGGGGGAAGAGTATGGATTCTTATTTGTGGTTATGTGATGTGCTAACTGATGAATATTTAGAGTAGCATGATTCTTTCTAAGTGAGACAATCTTGGTGCTTAAAATTTATATCTTGGCATTACCATTTTTTATATAGAATGGCCCATAAGAGGAGTCGAATGGAGAAAAGAAACCAGTTCCCGTGTTGATGAGAGGAGGAGTTCAGCCCAAGTTGGGAGGCATGTGCCGAGCCAACCCATTGTGTCTACTCTCTTGGTTGTCGACGACTTTATGAGCTTGAAGAGAATTCCAGGAAGTGTGAATCGGAAATGGAGAAACTTGCAAAGGCTAAAGAGGGTGGTGTTCGATATGAAGTTTACTTGCAAAGAGACTTTGGAAAAACTCGGCCTATTCCAAATCTTGACCTACTTATTAGGTCGGGTAGGCCTAGAGGGGGTTCTTAGAAATACACTCAAAGACATACATTCGATGGACCTTAGATTTTCTAGACACCGTTCAACGACGGTGAAGGAAGGAGGAAGATGTCATTCCACTTGGTGACAAGGACTATACGTTCACCCATCGGGAATTTACAAGGGCATTTTGGTGAAAATACAGGACGGAAATTCCAAGGACTCATAGGCGAGGTCTCCTATATCCATTGGATAGATTTTGGAGACACATAGCAAGAGTGGATAGGAAACATAGGGGAAATACCGCAATAGTCCACCCAGCTTTTTGGTATGTCCAGTGTCTCCTATCCATGGGTGTTTTGTATCACAGAAATATTATTCATTTCCCCAATAGGGACGTGGAGATACTTTGGTCCATGAATCCGGAAGGAACAAAATATCCTAACATTGTGGAGATGTTCGTTGAATAGTGTGAGCTTGTGGGAAAGAAGAGAGCCGGGAAGATACTTGTGGGAGGTAAGGTTATTCTTCTCGCACAATACCTTGGAAATGATCCTCCACACCGTCTTGCTTTTGTTGGTAAAGGTCATACGGAGAACGAAGTACACTATGGAAAAGTTGATTAAAGTTTCCATGGTCACCATCACTACTTCAAGTGGTTGCTTCATATGGTTATATTGGGGGAGTGTTTATAAATTCATGGTGCTTCCTCAAGCCTAGCGCATGTCCATTACCCACCACACTACTTTGGAAGAGCTTTTCATAGCCCCCAACCTGAGCTTCGAGAAGAACTTCTTCAACATTTTCTCGACTTTGGGTGTGGACAATGAGGAGGGAGTTGAAACCCCCTCTAGAACACACTCTACCCAATCCAACCAACCAGCATAATACTATGATCAGTTTTGAGTGTTCTGTGAGCAACTTTTAATTCTACTGGATCCACACCCGCGGGATTGTTATTTTTAATCAAATTACACGCGGGCACGTTTCAAAGATAAAATTTGTTTATTGCTTATGTGCTTACTACCAACTACTAGAGAATAGCTAGTGGTAAGTGTGGGGTCATCTACGGAGATGCTATACTTTGAAAGCTAACTAAGAACAACTCACAATTGGGCGTTACTCCGATTGTATGTTGGGGATTTTTGTCTACAAACTACTAATCATGAAAAACACAAGAGAAAACTATATTAAACTAGTCTTGGGAATATTTGTGTAACATGACTGGTAAATAACTTTGATCCTAGATTCTATCACATATAAGACATATAAACCTATATCATGTCTAAGTCACATAGTATGGGTGATAGTTGGCACTTCCCAATATCTGACACACAAAGGCACCGAAGCCCGCTTGATCCTATCAACACCGCCTCCATAATTAGGGAAAATGCATCGGCGATCAAAGGAACCCGGATAGCGCTCATTTTCCTTATGAGTAAATGCAACACGAGTACTCCACTGTGGGCGCTTCTCCCTAGGCTTATAAAGGCAAAGGACTCGGTGTCTCACAATGACTCTAGGGTTCAAAAACGATGGTCGCTACACGAAAACCATAGTTGCTGCAAACTATCCTACTGAATCTATAGGGTTCAATCTAATCAAGTTAGGCTATAACAATTGGAACAGTCCTCACGATCATATATGCATACACTCACAAAGCCGGTACTCATGAACCTAAAATATGCCTAACCTGACACTCCCAAGGAGCAAACAAAGCTACCACGTGAGCTGAGCATGCGGCTCGCGCATAAGCACGTGAGCTGCGAACCGGAGTTGTAGTCTTCTTCTTCTAAGCGCACGGTCGCTCAATACCTCGCGGGCCGCAAACTGGAGGTTCGGGTCTTCATCATCTGGGTGCACGGGTCATGCAAAAGCACACGGCCCATGTGAGGGCTTATTCTCTTCAGCTCTTGTTTTAGCACGGTCCGTGTAAATCTACATAGGTCGTGCCAGTCTTCGACTATTCCAAAACTTGGCTTTTTTCCTTCAAGTTGTTTGTTCCACTATAGATGAACTGCTGATCTGATTTGGGAGTTCTTGTAGTCAATTTTATAGCGCGTGAGAAGAAGAATCCAATGGTACTACTCACGCTGATTCTTCTCGGATTGTTCCTGGAACTCAGTCTAACTCCCGGACCTTAATTCATCAGCTTCTTTATCTTCTTTTTTTTACCCTTCTATCTTTTACCATGTTTTGACTTGTGGACTTTAGTCTTCTACTATCTTTGCAAATGGCCTTCTACAATCTACTACAGTTCTTGCCAATGGCCTTCTAAAATACACGAAATGCTTACGAGCAATCTACAAATAAAAGCTCACAAAAATGGATCTAGATGCTCGTCGGGACATAGAATCCATTATATCTAAAGTAAGCTCTAAAATGAGGGATTTAGATATGAAAACCAACAATGGCCATCTAAACCCCTTGTATTGTAAAGTCACTCAAATTTAGCAATCTACCATACAAAAGCTAACAAAAAATATGCTAAATGCCTTAGAAAACACATGCTTCTAGAGTCACATCACTACCCAACTAATTCAAGAATTGAGTCATGTGGTAGAATGAATATGCCAACAAATTGGCGAGTTTAGGTTGTGTCTTGATGCTATGGACGGGAATTTAAGAACTTGGAAGCTAGGCTTGATTCCATTGAGCAAGAAGTGAAAGAAGAGTTCGCATTTGCATATAAGATGGTTGAGGTGTAAGAAGAAGTCATGGAGCGATTGTTGGAAAGGATGCATGCATCCAATCTAGAGGGCTTCTGCGACCTCATTCCCAACGAGAGACAGGAGTTAGGCAAGAAAAGAGGAGAAGAAGACGCAAGACGAGGCACATGAGGGCAGGCCCTTCAGGGTCCCAAGAGTAAATGTCTATGATATCCCTACTCCACTTATAATTTTTGAATTTTTTATGCACTGAGGACAATGCTATGTTTAAGTGTGGGGGAGAGAGTAGTTAAGCACTTAGAAATTTTCAGTAAATTTTCTTTCTGTTTTCTTTATATTGGTTGATTTCCATGTAGTGTGAAGCTCACTTTTCGAGAATTTTTTCCAACACAAAAATTGGGGAAAATTTAAAAAAACTGAGGAAAATGAAATAAAAATATTATCCCCTAAGTCAAAAACCCGAAAGGGCGACTTAGCAAAATTGGGAGGTCCGGATAGGTTGAAAACTCGAAAGGGAAACCTATGCAAAAATGAGAGGTCAAATGATGTGGGAAAAGGTGAGGGCGAGCTTGAAAAAGAAAAATGTGTGATGATAGGATGAAAACCCGAGAGGGCTCCTAGAAAAAATGAGAGAAATTGAAATTTTTTGTGCTTCTCTTGTATTGTCATTGGAAGTTCTTTTGGGTAAAGTAAGTTAGCATCTAATTTCATGTTTACCTCACTCTTTTATGGGTTTTTTGGTTGTTTAGATTGATTTAGGTTCGGGATATAAGAGTGTGAGAGATTCGTATGTCTTGGAGGCTAGGGTAGTCTGGAATAAAATGTTGGGTATCTTTGGGAAATATTTGCATGCTAGTTGATGCTTAGGTCTTTGCTTGTTCTTGTTTACCCGAGGATGATTAAAGTTTTAATTGTGGGGGATTTGATAAGAAGTCAAGTGCATGTATTTCTTAAGGAATTTAACATCTCTTTTGTTATGCATTTGGGGGTAATTTGCTAGGTTTAGATGGATTTTGAACATAAGGGGTTTAGATGACCATTTTCGGTTCTCCAATTTAAATCCTTCATTTTGTAGTCTAATAGGAGCCTAATGGATTTTTGACCTTACTAGCATCTAGATTATGTTTTGTGAGCTTGTTTGTAGATTACTCGTAAGCACTTTGGAGCAGATGAATGAAGGTCAATTGCAAAATTGGTAGATAACTTAAGCCCATGAGTCAAAACGTGGTTGAAGATAAAAGAGTCAAAGAAAAGAAGCCAAGTTCGAGAGTGCTGAAGAAGTGTAAGGGCCGTGTAAAATAGCACGGCCCGTGCCATTAGTCTATGCCACATGAAAGACCCAGGAGGCGGGCTGCGCAGATCTACATGGCTCGTACATGAACCTACCTACGGGAACAATCCCTGGTCAATGGGATGTTCAAATGTGCATTATGCCTTGTGCAACTTCAGAAACCGAAAATACAAGTACCAGAAGACGAGCCATGCAAATCCGCACTACCGGTCCCATGAGTTACAAGCGCAGCATTCCTCGGTCAACATCTTGTGCAATATCGCGTGGGCTAAGCCACGCTGGGACTAGGGTTTAGAACTTGGGCTTTCTTAGGTCAATTTATCCTACCCTATATAATTGGCCTTCAGCCTTATAGGGTTAAACAAGTAGTTAGAGTAATTTAGAAAGGTAGAGAATGAGGATAGGAAGGATTCTCTCTAGGGTTATTTCTCTTCCCTCTTCATTTACTACTAGATTCATGGAATTTATTCTTATGTTTGCCATTGAATCTATGTTAATAAAGTAGTTATTTTCTTGGGGTTGTTATTTGTAAACATAATTTGACTTGATTTGTGAGACTCTTTAGATTCATCCTATTTCTCTATGTTATTGTGCTTAATTTGTAGTTCAATTTCTTATTGCGGTTTATGCTATGAAATATGCTAATATGCACACTTAATTTATTTCTTGCATAATATCGTGCTAGCCTTTAAATGCTAGTTTAAGAGTGTTGGATTATTAACATTATAGTAGTCTTGTGAGAACCTACCGGATACATGCAGTAAATTCATCTTGTGAGTGTTGAGGTGGTAATAGACAATAATCTTAATTTCCTTATCGTGTGAGAAATTGCATGTTAGGAGAATCGAACATATTGTGTTGGTGTTATTAAAATCCTAACAGGTGGCACAGACTTTGGAGTTATCACGAGGTACTGATGTCCTCTTACTTTTGAGGTCTAGAATGGGTGTTCATAGTGAAGATCCTTGCATCGTGATTGAGTTTAATCCCGCATCTAACAATTGCGACCTATGCAAGATATAGTTACTTAAAATGGGGGTCTGTTAGCACCGGGAGTGGGCTACTAGGGTGGTCAGTAGAGAAGCACATCCCTAACAAGATAAGGAGGAGATGAGATGTTAAGGAAGGGGGCAGAATCTGTTGTGTGGTAGACAGTGGGAATTCCCAGGGAATTAACATCTCCAAACTATGTGATATAGCATGAAAATAAGTCTATAGTTACCAGGGCCATCTAATAGCATGTGCAAGGTGAGCAACCGCACAAGACCTCCAAAGAATTGAGGGCCCAATTTTTAAACCCCTTATAATAGGCTTGTATTTAATAAATTAAATATTAAATATAGAAGGACTATTTTATTTCATTTTCCCTAGACCTATTGAGATTACCCAACACATTTATACAATTTTTGAAAACTCTACTAAAAGATGGAATATTTTGAAAGAAAATTTAAAAGGCTTCACCCTAAAATCATTTGTCATCAGGAGAGTGGTATTGATAGTGTTAAAACTATAAAATTTCAAGTTGTTGAAGTTAGAGAAACTTTACTAAAACTAAGTGATGATGATAATGATTCAAAAGTAATAAGTGAAACTAAATCCTTGGCGTTCAATGAGTTTGGTGATTTTAATTTTCTTATGGGAATAATTATTTGGTGTGATACATTGTATTTGGTTACTGTGGTTAGTAAACATTTGCAATCAAAAGATATGGTTATTGGTGATGTTATTATAAAAA
>JAUOBV010459440.1:0-10242 GCA_032360425.1 Rubia occidens | reverse complement strand
GTCTTCATCTTTGGTTGTTTTGATCACATCAAGGCTACTTTTTGTCTAGGAAATCAAGTAAACAAGTCTCCAGCCTTATAAAACTAAGATTCCCGTTGCAACTTAGAATCACAAAGCCAATTCACGAAAAAATCACTCTTAATTGTTTGTTTATGAATAGAGTTGGGTTTTCATTAGCATAATTTTAAACTGATTGCATTCTCTAGATGTTGAACCTTAACCTGGCCAGGAATGTTGGTAGTGGCTAGGAGGTGTACAAGATCTTGATCTATGATGGATTATTTGAGGACATCCGTTCCCCTCCCATCCTCGTCAAGGACTTGCGTAAGCATGGCGTCAATCTCTTCTTCCTCCTTGACAAGGATCAGAAGCCCGTCACTGAAGTTTCCACCATTTACTTCCTACAGCCCAACATTCATATTTAGCTTATGAAAGCAACTTGTCACCTTTTTACATGGATATGGTGTGAGGTTATACTCATGTTGTTGAATGGAAGTGACACACCAACAAGAGAATTGCAGCTTGTTCTCCCATGCATCTCTTTGTTCAAATGAATACAACTCTGGCTATCTTTAAAAACTATGAATCATGAATTTTATCCATTTCAGTTTTGTCATACGGTAAACTCTTTAACATTATGTGGTGCGTTTTTTGTAATGCTGGATGTGAATGTTTTTCTTTCAGGTAACTATTGGTTTTCTTCTTTTTTTTCTTCTTCTCAGCCTTTCCGTACCAGCTAGGTCAAGAAAAACTTAATTACGCACATTAGAAGTATGAAAAATAGTAGTTGACTAACTGGGAAAATCTGCAAGATTTAGTAAGATGTCAATGGTTGGTATCAGGAAGACTGATTCCGTGAAGATTTTACTCCTCCGTCCCAGTCGAAAGTGCCTATTTTTTGGTTAACTTTATCAACTAGTATATAAGTTACAATACCGCATCAACTAGTATATAAGTTACAATACCGCATCAACTAGTATATAAGTTACAATACCGTATCAACTAGTATATAAGTTATAATACCGTATAAATATCAACTAGTATATAAGTTACAATACCATCATGTGATATGTTAGATTCCTTACAACATGTATTTTCTAAAGATCAACTTTTTATACACCGTTAGTAGGTGGATCTAAAGTTATCGGTGGTCAAATATGACTTGAGAAAGTTGACCAAAAAATAGGCCCATTTGGCTGGGTCAGAGGAGTATATTTCTTTAACCCTCTTCGCCAAACGTTGTTGCAGTTGTGTTACTATTTAATGTTCCCTCCAGGACATTGAGGCGATGAGGTAGACCAGAAAAAGGATGTTTAATGTTCAGATTGTGTAATTTGTTGCCAGCAATGAAGGACTCTTAGTTAGCTGAAGCAAAGAGTGGAAATTTCGTCAATATGCCATAGCAATTGTAGTGCATAAAAGTTGAGGTTGAAACATTGTAGGGTGAAATTCAAACACAGGCTTCCAATGTGGAGATTTGAGTGGAGTTGTGTATAATTATTTGCTTGTTTTGAATTTAATTAATGTAGGATAAATTGTATAAAATTAGTTCTTTTTTATAATAAAAAAATTCAAGAAAATGAGGCTAAATGCAAATGGGTAAAAATGGGTCAATTTAGTATGATTTTAAAATAATATTAGTTTAAACTACACGAACCACCTTCATTTTTACTCTCATTCTTGCTATGATTTAAAAATAAGATTAGTTTAAAATACAAAATTTTAATAATACATAAGTAATAGAGAGAGTGTGAACCCCGACATAAGAGTACAAAGTTTATATAGTGGTCATTTGAAGGGAAAATAGTGAATTGTTTTGCAAGAAAAATATAATTTTAGTTATGTAAGAGATATAATGAATGCTCTCATCAACTACCGAAATGCAGTGCAAGCTTACTAAAGACCTTTGAAAAAGTGGTAACAAAATAAATTCATTATCATAAATGTTGTAAATAATGTCGCAATGTTTTGACATTTTAGTAATATGGCAAAACTGTGCCACAAATTTACAACACGTTTGTTATTGTGTCATCTAATTAAGACATTTTACATAATTATCAAAAATTATATGTCGTAATCTTGGGGTATTATAGAAAATGTCACATATATGTCACAGAAAAGATGACACAACAAAGAAATAACACAATTGTGCCACAAATTTACAACAAACTAATAATTATATCATTTAATTGTGACATTTTATTGAAGTGTTGTAAAACATATTTCGTAATATTGAGACACTAAATCTTATGTTGCATGTGTGTCACAAGAAAGGTGACATAGCAAGGAAATGACGTAAAATTATCGCAAATAAATGGCACATTGGCATAAGCGTGATGAATATATGACATTTACATATTAGCCGCATGTGTATATGTCACAATAGGTTAACTTTGTTGTAGTGTTAGCTGCCACTAGTAACATCAAATTGTAGCAACAACTTGAGGCTTGGCTTGGAACTGAGACTCGGCTTGATTGCAACTTGCAGCTAAGTTCTGCAGCTCATAGTTGAACCTGAGCTGAGCCTAGGAGTTGAACCTGAGCCTTCATATATTCCTTCACCCCCTTCAATATGAGGCAATTTGTGAAGCACAAAATGCCATCCTGGAAAGGAGATGAGCTTCTGAGACTGGAGAGAGCAATTTTGTAAATCCATCAGCAAGCTTATCATGGGAATATATATGAATAGGGTGAGTAAAATCATCATTATATGCATCTCTGACATAATGATAGTGTATTTCTATGTGTTTAGTTCGCTCATGAAACACTGAATTCTTAGTGATATGAAGAGCATCTATATTATCACACTTCAAAGGGATTGAAAGAGGGGCTGAAATATGCAAATCAGAGAGTAGATAGGTAATCCATTTTAGCTCAGAAATGGTCGTAGACATAGCCCTATATTAAGATTCAGTAGAAGACTTGCTAATTGTATCCTGCTTCCTCGATTTCCATGAAATGAAGGACCGGCCAAGAAATACACAATATCCAGTGACAGATCTGGGGGTGATTTAGTAAGTATTCCTATTTTCATCACAATAGGCTAATAAAATAGGAGAAAATTGAGTTGGGAAGAACAAGCAATGAGTTGGACAACCTTTTAAGTATCGAACAATATGAATAGCATCTTTCCAGTGATGTTCTGATGGTGCTTGAACAAACTGGCTAAACTGATGCACTATAAAGGTAATGTCAGACCTGGTGAAGAACAAATACAATAATCTCCCAATCAATCTTCTATATAGCCCTGGATCAGTGAGTAATGAAGCACTTTTATCTTCAACTTGCCAAGAGCAGACATAGTTGAGCACTCAGTTAGTTGAAGATCATCTATAATATTAGTAACATACTTGTTCCGATTAAGAAAAATCCCAACATCAGATCTAGCTATTTCTATTCCCAAGAATTTTTTTGCAGGAGAATAGCTTGTGAGGATAATATTTTAGCTCAGTTATCTCAATTTAGAAGGTACCTGTGATCAGTACATCATCTGCATAAATCAAAAGAATGAGAGAAGGCTGACCACTGTGCAGATCATGTTTGGACTGCTGCAAACCAAATCTAATTAATTGCTTTGAGAATTCAGCATTCCACTCCCTGGGTGCTTGTTTCAAACCATAAAGGGACTTCTTTAACTTGCAAACTTGGAGAGGTAGAGCCTTCGTATAACCCTGTGGAGGTACCATATACAGCTCCTTATTTATATTGTCATGTAAAAATGCATGGTTTACATAAATTTGATGCAAATGCCAATTCTGAGAAGTTGTGGTGGTTGTAAGCAGTCTGATAGTAACTTGATTAACCAATGGTGAAAAAAAATCAAAGTAATCCACACCCTCACTCAGTGAATAACCTTTAGCTGCCAGCCTAGCTTTATACATTTCCACTGAGCCATCAACCTTGCATTTTACTTTGAATACCCATTTACACCCAATTAACCTTTTTCATGCAGGTAAAGGAACTAAATCTCAAGTTTGATTACTTTCCAGAGCGACAATTTCTGCTTCTATGGCTTGTACCCAATGTATATCATTGCATACTTGTTTATAGGTATGTGTGATGAGCATCGTTTTACTTGCCAAAATAATCTGCAAACTCAAAAGATTAAATTAATACAATAGTAAGTAGAGTCGATCCCACGAGGAGAAAATTTATAATTATAATTTTACCAACTAATTTCAGTATCTTTTTCAGTGTAGACACCACGCCTTAATTTAAGAATTTCTCTAACAACTAAAGGTACAAAATAATTAATCTAGAAAAGAGAAGAAATTATATATGAGAATGGTGGTTAATAATAACTAATATTATTTAACATCGATCATAGTTACAATGATGAATTAATCCTTATGTATCTATCAGTTATAAGAAAGTAGGTACGCTTAATCTTCCCAATTCTTTCTTACTTTATCGACAGTTAATCAATTACAATTAACCAACTGTTTCCCTTACCAAAATGTCTCCGAAAAGTATTCGTTGAGCAATATGCACATTTTGATAGTATTATGAAATAAAAGAACCTGATATAGCATTTACCAAAGTAAAAGTAAATAACAAAGCACAATTTATTGTTCCCTATCTTGCTATTACAATCTTAGCTAGTTAACAGTTTTTCACAAGAATGCGCTACTTACTAACTCTTTCCAAAGATTATGTATTAGTGGAATTAGCTAGCAATATCCTAACAATATTCAAGTTGATCAAGCTTAAACATGCTAAAAACAATTAAACCAAGAACAATCAACAACACGCAAGAATCAACTGTAAAACAATTAGACCTCACGATTCATAAACTAATACTTGCTATTCTCTGCCGATAAATAAATTAGCTACTCATGATATGTACATAAAAATTGCAAAAGAAATAATCAGAAATCATGATGATGAATTAAAATAGGAAAAGAAATTACTACCAAAAAATGGGTTTCGTTGGGGAAAATTGTACCCTCTACAGCGAACCAGAATCTATAAATAATTAGTAAAATATATTGCAAAAATTTGAACTAATTCTGGACTCAAAAGTGAGTAAATAAATGATAGATGTTTAATCTGATGCCACTTATATATGGTTGTTTAAATTGCTCAACTCCACCCATTTTGACCCGACTCATTTGGGTCGGGTCGGGTTAATGTCCCATTTGGGTCAAGTGGGTCAGGTCAAAATGGGTCGGGTCAAATTTTGACACAAATCGACCCATTTTGACCTATTTACAATTTTGCCCCATTCTTTTTTAAAAAAATATTTATAAATAGTAGTAAAATATTCATAATTATAAATATGAAATATATATTCATAATTATATAAATAAATTTTAGTAAAATTATATTTTTTTTAATTGATATATTAAAAGTATTCTAACTAAGTAGAATGAAAATAATTGTATTTTTTTATTAAGTGAATAATTTATATAAAAATTAAATTATTTTTATTATTTATTATTTAAGTACTAATATATTTAAAAATTATTATTTTTGAATAAAATATATATTAAAATATACTATGATTTAGGTCAATTTGGGTCGATTTGGGTTAATTTGTGACCCAGTTCGACCTGACCCGACCCAAAACTATGGGAGTTTTTATCCGACCCGACCCATTTAACACTAAGTTTTGTGTCAATTTGGATTGGGATATCTGACCCGCCCTGACCCGCGGGTCAGCATGAGCAGCCCTACTCTTATATACAGAAGAGGCTCAGCCCAAAATATCATCCAAATTCGATTCAAAATTAAATTCTAACTTTACCCTTATCAAAATACAAGATAAGGATCTTGTTCCAATCCAATCCCTATAAATTCTCCTTGGAAATATGATCTATATCTGAATTATCTCTGCTCCCAACCTGATTTCCCTTCATCCATAATCTTCAATTCGGCCACAACTCATTTATGCGCAGCTCCAGTCTTTTTTTCTGCCATATTCCTCCTCAATTTCCTTATAATTCCTCTTAAGCCCCAAAAACTTGTAATTTGTGTCAAATAATACACCTAAAGTGCAAACTAATCCCATAAATCACAATAAACTCCAAAAATAAATAACATAATTTATATGCATCAATGTGGCTCATGAATCTTTGACGGTTTAGCAACAAATGCACTATGTGTAGCAGAAAATATAAGCATAAAGACATCAGAAGAGGAAGCATTATTGACTATAAAGTCCTGCATCCAAGAAGGTTTATTTCTGACTCTAGTGCTTTGTCTAATTACTGGTAAGGTAGAGTTATTTTGATTTTCTAAGTAAATATTCCCTCCGTCCCAATTCAAGTTTCACCTTTTGACTTTTCACAGTTGACTTGAAAAATGTTTGATTCTTAATATCTTTCATTAAGGATAATTTAAATTTGTAAAAATTTGATATTTTGAAAATATATGTTATAATGAATCTAACAATGTATCACACAATAGTATTTATACTTATATAGCAATTCAATTTTAGGGTCAAAGTTAATAAGTTTTGACTAAATGAATGGTTAAATTACAGTTTGAATTGGGACATAGGGAGTAACAAGAATCTAAATTAGTAACAAGTAAAAAAACCTAAAGTACTTATTTAAGAAGCAGAAGTTATTTTCGGGTACTTTCAAAATAAGACCAAAAAATCAATTTTGCTTATAAGCACAGGTCTGTCAAACACACCCATATAGGGATGTTTTTATAAGAAGCATCCAAATAAATGTACACTAAGATTAGGACGTTTAATAAAATTAAACTTTTAATGTTGTGTGACACATATTTAAAGTGCCCCAATATAAATAGTTAGAATGTTACAAAGCGACCTTAATAGATGTATATTAGGACATTTATAAGTGTTCTTATATATATATATTAGCATACTTATAATTTAAATATCCCAAATACATATGTAACTAAGACAATAAAAGCGACCTAGTATAATGGAAGACGTAAAAACAATCTCATATCTTGTCTATGGAGTATCTAATATAGCGACCCAAAATTTATAGTGACTCGTGATAACAATACGCTTATGAGACGCTTTTAGAAGATCCTATAAGTGTAAGCGTCTCTATTAGAATCATGAGGTCTTATCATAAAACCAATTGGTACTATATATAGCTGACTCATGATCTTATATATTGAGTCGTAAGTCTATCAAACACCGATGTGAAAGACTAACTCTTACTTTCTAATAGTCCCAATAGAGACCTTAATCTTTTATGTTGTGTCACAGTAAAAGAATTTATACTTTTCCGATTGTCATCCATCCCATCCTTGACTGAATTCGTTGTCTGACACTCCTTTGCAATGAAACCACCTCAAAGAACCAGTTTGGTGTCACGATACCACACTAGGCCGAAATCTCAGGAGAACAAAAAGTAGGCTAATCACAAATGGAAAATCACTTTTACTTCTATTAATTAATCTCATGCGTATAGTACGTGAGTAGATGAAGGCCAACTTTAATGGACTGATCAAACAAAAATCCATGAATTTCAATCCATACAATGACCCATGTGAGTTTATATACCTAACCATATGGGTAAATAGGCGGATTACAACCCATATATTGGATAAATCGGTATGGGAAAACTCGTGGGATTCAACCCATTTGGGTAAACATGCGGTCAACCCACAAACCCAATCCGTCCGACCCTATATTTCAAATACTCATTTGACTCGTTACTCATTTAACTCATTACTCATTTTACCTATACCCACCCACATTTAAAAATTGATAACTCGTCTAACCCACGAATTACAGGTCTATTTTACCACTCTAACTAAAGTTTTAACCAACAAGATTTCTAATGAACCTAACAAAAGGACTAAACCCTCGACGCCTTAGTAATTAGGTTTAAATGGCTTATCTTACAAAGGAGCCAATAGTTTATGGTTGTTGGTCACGACTACTACTAAAAGTTGCAAAGCTCATTAAAGTTCCCTTAGAGCATCTCTAATGGTACGGGGATCTTCCATAGTTTGCTATTAAAATATAATTATTAGATGAGACAATTTTACTATTAAAATATAATTAATTGGATGATTTGATATTTGTTTTCATTTATTGAAATGAGAGGCATGTAATTTTAAACATCATTCGAATATATCTTGAAGTATAAATAATTATAATCTAAATTTTATAATAATACAAATGATATTTTTTTATAGACGGATTAACGATCGTGAGGCGATCTAGCAGGAAAAATTATCTAATTAATTTTTTTATGAAATGTAAAATAAAATTTGGTGCTTTACTGTTTGAATATGAGTATAATATATAGTAAAAGGAAATAAATATAACACTTTAATGCTAGTTAATAGTAATAAAATATTGTGATACGTCACTATGAAACTTGATTCATGATGCCTGCATTGGAGATAAAAACTTCACTAATTCATATAATTAATAGTCTTATAACCACGTCACAATGACGCCCTATAAAAAAAATCAAATGGCTCCTAATTTTGAAGGTGAGGCTCCAAGCATTGGAGATGCTCTAACATAACAAAATTTTAGGTTATATCAATATTTGTTTTGATTTATAAGGTTATACGTATCAGTTCTTATTCTTTTAAAAAAAAATTGGGTTGGGTCAGAAAATTTTATACTCCTTCTATCCTAGTCATTTTCTGCACACCTTCTTTTTTAGTCTATCATAATCAAATATGTACACTTTTCATATTAAGAAAAAATTCATTATATAAGACATGAATACCCTTTAAATATTTAAATATTAGGGTAAAGTACATAAATGAACACACTCCCTCCGTCCCTTTATAAAGTCACCACAAAATAAAATCAATTTTTTAAAAGTTGTTAAAATAGCACAAAATTGATTTGTAGACTAAAAATTATTTTATTTCTATTTTTCACTTTAAATCTTTTTGCCAATAATGAAAGTAAGACACTAATAAAGGGATATCAAATAAGGCAAATATGACATTTATAGGGGCGGAGAGATAATCAAATTTTGAAAGTGCATATATGACCTTGTAAACTCTGAAAGTGCTAAACAAACTCTTAAGATTTTGAGCAATGATGTTATACACAAATTGCATTATTCCGATGTTTGATAATATGAATTCAGACGTTGACCTAATCACAAAAGACAAATATACTCATAATTTTAAAACTAAAAATTTAATGACCATTAAACCCTAGACTTCTTCATATTCAAACAACCTAAATCGCCGTCACTGAGCACCACTGCGCCGCCGCCGCCACTCTCTAGGACCACATCCTTCCCCCACCCATCTCCAGAGTGCCACTGCCGCTCCACCACTCTACCAACTCTAGCGCCACCTCCTTCACCGCCAATCTCTAGCACCATCTCTCGAGCACCACCACCACACCTCTTTCTTCACTCACCACCGCTCAACACCCAACTTTATCCCCAAACGCTAGCCAACCCCAGACTCGATGCTACCACTCAAACCTAGCCGGCCACCGCACGCCACCATGCTCCGCCACCTCAGCAATCATTTAATATCGACTGCTGTTATCCGGTTATAGTAGTTAATCAGTCCAATTATCGATTTTCATTATACGGTAACCGGTTTAACCGGTTAACCGAGAATATCTCTTAATACATTAATCAATTAGTTAGTTTCAACCCAAGAATAACTATTCATGAAATACTGGGCTTTGAGCATCAGCCCAATAAGAAATTTTAATTTATTCTTAGCCCAAATTAATCTGTTCTTTGAATGTTAGCCCATTAAATATGCTTCCAAAATAAGAAATTAATAATTATTCATTACGGAATAGTTAGCCCATTGTTTTTTATATTTAAGTATTAATTTTGCCCTAAACTAATATTTGTTCACACCAAGGCTGCGACGACTCGCTTTTGTCCATACCAAGGCCTGCAGCGACTCGTTATCCTGTACATTTTTAGTATCTAGTTCCCAATTTCCAAATTTCTTGCCACTTTCTTCCGAGTTTCTCCATTGACGGAGGCTGATGTTGCCTTCTTGGTGGCTTGATGTCGATGGTAGAATAAGAAAATTAGGTTGAGCCTTTTCGGGTGGCTTGAGTTTTTGATCTTATTGCTTACAGGTAATCATTTTTCTCCATTAATTTGTATATTTTGTTTTATATAATGTTAAAATCTTCCAATTTTTTAATTTTTACTTTTATTGTAGATGGCTTCTACACCTAAAGATCATGTCCAGCAAGGACATGAAGATATCGATGTTGAGGGAGATAAAAAAAAATTGAGGGTATTATACAAATATAACCCTATACAATGGAGAAAGTGCAGATATAATCCTGAGTTA
>JAUOBV010459329.1:0-10242 GCA_032360425.1 Rubia occidens | reverse complement strand
ATTCTTTGTGTTGCTGCCATTATTGTGCTATTGTTGCTCCTCATAGATTCAAGCAAATAGGGAAGGATAGTTTAGACCATCTTCCCCATCAGCACAGAGATGGCGGAGAGCGTAAAAGGTGGACAACTGTAGCGGGAGTACGAGGGGTACAGTGATAGTGGTGCTACGACTACGCATTCGGCAGCTCTGCACAGAGCAGCGTGACAGTATGTGTTGGGTTTGCATAAAAATGGCGACGACAATCCCCCTCCCCACCTCAAAAGCACCAAAATCATCCAAAAACACACACACCAACACACACTCATCATAAAAGCGCAACTACTTTCCGGCCACTTATTTAAAAATAAAACACAAATAACGCTCACCGCTCCGATTCCCATAGCCACCTTGGTTCCTCGGCTCATGCGCGCCCTTTGGTGATCCCATTGAATGCTTCTGATCTGTGCATCGTATAACATGAGAGAACTAATTTACTATCAAAAATAAAACTGTATAGTGAGAGTGGAGTGGAGTGGAGCGGACCTTGTGGGCTTCGTCGGGAGGTGGCGACAGGGATGATTATAAAGAGAACCAACAACAACGCCGCAAAGATTGGGATGAATCGCCGCTGGCACCGCCTTAACGATTCAACAGAAACCATTTCTGAGTTGACTGCAAATGAGTGCAAACGGTAAGGCCTAATAAAAAACAAAAGGGGCAGTAGGATTTAGATGGTGTGGGGGACGGGAATTTGACTTCCAACCAGGAAAGGGACAGTTTTACTTGGAAATTATAAGTGTGTTTATGTGCCTTCTGAGAGACCAAAACACACTGGTTTTTGAAGGAAAATGATGTATGAAACAGCGCCATGAATAGCCCCTTACCACCAATCTGTGTAGATGCAGGCTTCGTAGTTTTTGCCTTTTCTACGTTGAAGCTTTAACGAAGATTGATTGAACGAATGAGTCTATGTGTGTGGGTGTGTGAGTGTGTGAGTGTGTGAGAGATATACTAGTACAGTATGTATATATAGAGAGAGAAGGGGGTATGAATGTTGATTCTGGGCAAAGTGGAATGTGGTGCAGAGAGAATGGGAGGGTGGGAGCTGGGTTTGTTCTTTTTTGGTTACAAAGGTGCACGTGCTGTTGACGCGACTTTTTACTGCCTATGCCTTCCAAATTTACCATTTACCCTGTTTTTTATGTTACAAATTGGATACAGGGGCTCCTACATGTATTACTTGCAAATTCCTTTTTACCAGAGTAATTGTGTTGTTTAGATTTTTGTTATGGTTATGGTAGTAAGGATTTTTTTAAAAATAATCATTTACAGGGGGTGAGAAAAATGTCCACCAATTACAATACCCTAAGTGAAATTGACATCCAACTTAACTAGTTTCAAACAATAACTAATACTCCCTCCGTCTCATAATTATTGGTCTACTTACTTTTTCAAAATCAAACTTGGTAAATTTTGACCCTAAATATCAATTATATATCTACAATAAAAATATCATGTGAGATATTGTTAGATTCATCTTAACGTCTAGTTTCTAAATATCAATTTTGTATGCGAAATTATTATATGTAACTAGAGATATTGACGGTCAAACATCATCATTGAAGACCGTGAAAAAGTAAATAGGCCAATAATCTTGGGACGGAGGGAGTATATTGTAAGGATATCTAAATTACATGTTAAGGATATCTAAATTACATGTTAACCAGACTGATCGTCTGTACTATTACAAATCAGAGTACAATAAAAAAATTGTAATATCACCATTGGGATATTAACTAGTTTCCCGCGAAAATCATAATCACTTGGCAAAGAGGCGCGTATCAGCATCAATCACTTCAGCAAGGAGAGGTCTTCAAGAACTGTAACACCACTTGATCCAAAGCACGATCTATGTGTTCGAGCGGTAAACATCTTGAAAAACCCAGATCTGAACTCATCCAAATTAATGGAAACTATAATTCAAAAACACAAACATTTTTTTTTTGAAAACACTGTCTATACAACTAGAACGAGAACAAAACATCGACGCGATCAACTAAATCGATTGATCATCATGAACACAACAATCTAATCTATCAAGTCAAAAAATAATACTAGTGTATGGAGATAATCCATAGTTATTCAATAATATAAACACTCAAACATTCTCAATTGAAAAATTATTGTTTCTCCATCTCCCAATGATAGGGATATGAGGAAAAGAGGATTGGAGAAAAAAGGTACTAGAGTTTTTAGAGAGAGAAGGTATGGGCTGGGGGTCTGGGGCTTCGGGGTATCATGGTAGTTACGGTTTACATAAAGTGATAGTCTTAATATTTTAAATATTCAATTCAACTTAAGTAAGAGTCCGTCTCTTGATAAACGTCTTTCTTAAATAAAAGTTTTTTAATAACATATTTTCCTTTTTCTTTTACACTTATACGTGTATGAAGACTTGTGCGAGCACATTCACATTTTTCTTTTTCATTTATGTGTATATAAAGACTTGTGTGAGACCCTTATTTTTCACAGAGAGATTTGTGTGATACGGTCTCACACAAGTTTATGGTGGAACGAAAAATTTATTAGATCTTATAGAAATTAGAAGGGCTGATATGTAAATCTTTTTTAAAAATATTATTTAAATTTTTCAAATTTTTCCCTCCGTCTCACAAACTTCTCTGTCTCCAAAAATAGTGTTCAACCGCCAATATCAAAAAAAAATTCGTCAATCGACTTTTCCTCCAGCGATCATCGTCCTTCTACATTCTTCCGACAACATATGATAGGAACTTGAATTCAAGATTCGCTTAATAGTTTTTGTAATTTTTGACCACTCGGTCATAGCTCTGGCCTCACGCTGGTTGCTCTGGTTGTGCGGTATTTAGTCTGATGTCTTTGCGACGTTTATTCATAATTATTTTTTGTGTTTCCCAGGATAAATAAAAAAAAGTTTGAACTAGAGTAGAACTTCTTGGAAAGGCATCGTAGGCTCAATCACATCGGGTTCGATTTTCACACTAAATCCTCTGCTGCAGATCCGAATGTTTTTTAAGGTGATTTTATCACTTTTCATTTTATGCATTTATTGGCTTTTTATGTGTTTGACACTCTGTTTTTATGCTTTATGTAGGCTTGAATGATAGAATCCATGAAGGTATTATGTGCTTGTAAGATATCTCTGTTTGGACTAGGGCTTGAATGCTAGAATCTGTGAAGGTATTATGTGCTTCATTTAATCTAGGGTTTAATTAGGTTTTTGTACTTATTGGTTAGTAGCTTTAGTGCAGTTTATCATGCAATTGTTCCTTAATTGATACTCCATTTGACTACTTA
The DNA here is from genome assembly GCA_032360425.1 of Rubia occidens. Classification (NCBI taxonomy): domain Eukaryota; kingdom Viridiplantae; phylum Streptophyta; class Magnoliopsida; order Gentianales; family Rubiaceae; genus Rubia; species Rubia occidens. The sequence goes on along the minus strand of JAUOBV010459329.1, from coordinate 6,927 downwards.
GGGGGGGTTTTGTGCTAATAAGATGCATAGTGTATTGGTTTAAGTGGTATGCTATATGTTAGTTTGTGTGTGAGTACAACTAATTTGTGGCTATGCAGGTGTCTTTTTTGTTAATAAGATTCAGAGTGTATTGCTTGAGTGGTATGCTTTATGTATGTGTTAGTTTGTGTGTGAGCACTACTTATATGTGTGGATATCTCCGGGAATGTGTCATGATCCTCGGGATGGCGGGGTTCAATCTGACGCCAAATTATTTAAATTCTCCAGTAGAGCAAGTTTGGTGTGTTAAATTAATTTATGGATTATAATGTCTTGTTGCTCTATCTGTTTGTCTCGGAGAAGTGCCTCTTTTTTGCAAGGTGTGGATTCTTGAAGGTTTTACCCAATCATAGGACCAAACGATTCCAAACGCTTCTCTTTGCAATATTTATTCATAATTTTTTGTGTTTCCCAAAATAAATAAAAATATGACCTAGAGTAGAACTTCTCAGAAAGGCATTGTAGGCTCAATCACATCTAGCATGTCGGCTTCGATGTTCACACTAAATTCTCTGCTGCAGATCCAAATGTTTTTAAGGTGATTTGCTCATTTTTCATTGTATGCATTTATTGAGTTATTCTATGTGTTTGACACTCTTTTTCAATGGTTTATTTAGGCTTGAATGCTAGAATTTTTTAAGGTATTATGTGTTTGTAAGATATCTTTGTTTGGTCTAGGCTATAATTGGGGTTTCATTTAATCTAGGGTTTAATTAGGTTTTTGTATTTACTAATTAGTAGTTTTAGTCCAGTTATCGTGCAATTGTTCCTTGATTAACATCTGACTACTTAGGGTGGTTTTTGTGCTAATAATATGTATAGTGTATATTGGTTTAAGTGGTATGTTGTATGTATATGTTAGTTTGTGTGTGAGTACTACTAATTTGTGTCTATGTGTGGTGTCTTTTTTGCTAATAAGATGCAGAGTGTATTTCTTGAGTGGTATGCTTTATGTGTTAGTTTGAGTGTCAGTACTACTAATATGTGGATATCTCTGGGAGAATGTCATGATCCTCGAGACGGTGGAGTCCAATCGGGCTTCAAATCATCTAAATTCTCTAGTAGAGCAAATCCGATGTGTTAAATTAATTTATGGATTATAATGTCTTGTTGCTCTATCTGTTTGTCCCGAAGAAGTGCCTTTTTTAAGGTTTGGATTCTTGAAGGTTTTTCCCGATCATAGGGCTGAACGATTCCAAACGCTTCTCTTTGGGACAAGAACGCACCCACTCCTCTAGCACGACCCGTATGGTCGGGTTTCACCGTAGCCTCACAAAGGATGTCATTCTTACCCATGTGAATGAATCGACCTTCCAATTGATCATGTTTCAACTTAGCCTAAGTGTACAATGGAAAAAATGTTAGTTCTATTTAAGGGGGAATTTGTTGAAGAGGGAAAGAATTACCAAGGGTTTACCACTCGTCCGGCAAGCCCAATTTCGGTGAGCTTTTCATACCTATCCTCCTTGTTTTGTCTGTCCTTTAGGAATAGATCGCACCTCTCAATTTCATCCATATTGATGGGTATTACTGATGAAATTGCCTCATTTTTTGTCATCCCCCCTTCGATTTCAATTTGAACCTCCCTTTCCTAATGTTCATGCACTAACTTGAGTGCCGCCAATCCATAACCCCGGGAGCTCAATCGATGAGGAATTGTGCTCATTGAGGCAGTGCGTCATTTTTTGTCCCTTTCACCCTATAGTATGATGTTATATCCTTGTCACAACTAAATAAATTTTAATCCAAATACTTTATAAATCTGAAAAAAGAGGACTAACGTTGTCTCTATTCTCTTGTGGATCTCCGAACTCTCCGGTTGAATGTTTGTGTAAGTCAACCTCGGGTGATCTCCTTTCCTATACAAAAATATGTAATCTCTAGATAACATGTATTTGTGTTCACGCCTACTCTTTGATAACATGTTCATTTCCTTCTTCCATAAATCCTCCATGTCCAGGCCATTGATCTCAAACGGCCTCTATGAGGATTTTGAACCCCATCATGTCAAACATAAATGTTTAATTGAATATTAAAAGATGGAAAATTTGGGAGGAATACGACTATTTTCAATAGTGGTACTTGCACTCCATCCATAGGGTATCCTTATAATCTTTAGGGACCTCGGGCCAATTATCGTATCATATGTCTACCCTCATTCTACTAACCTTACCGACCCCACTATATCATTTGGCACGTTCTTCATAAAACACTGACCCAGTTTGCTGAAAACCAACATAGTCTATGTTCTATTGTTCTACAATGAGTCTTTGTGATTCCTACCTCGGTTGATCCATCATCGCCATCGCAACCATGTTTCAAAGTAGAAGGATTCCCATTACATGATCTTAAACCATCATCATGAGCCCTTTTCTTAGACATTATTGATCTTACATTCACACATTATACCAGATAATATTAAACCAAGATCAATAAGACTATGGTTTTTTGGGGAAAATTACATTTTATCAAACACTGAATTATTATCCCTAAACCCTAATAGAATGCACACATACACTCTCTCTCTCTCTCACACACACACACATATATATATATATCACTAGTAGAGACCAGCCCATTAAAGGTGGTGATAGAAGGCGGTCATTTGTAAAAAATGCGGAACCACCTTAGTTTAAAGGTTCCAAACTTGGAACGTCTAATCGGTCCATGCAAAATCAAATTAAAGGCAGTTATTCATCAATTTAAGGTAGTTTTTGAATAACCTCCTTTAATTAATTGAGGTCATTTAAAGGCAGTAAACGTTATGGGCTAATTAAAGGTGGTTGTGTCTAACCGCCTTTGATGGGGGCCAATTCTGAGTTTGGAAAGGGTACACGAATTGCTTTCCAAGTTTGTAACAAGTGGTTTATGGAAATTACTAATAGACAAATGGTCTTACGAGTTCGTGAATCCCATCGGGGGAAAGTTTCCAATCTCGTAACAATGGTTTCCAACCCTTATTTTTTAAAATGTGGGTTCCGAACTCGGAACCCACTCTGTATGATTAAAAAAATACATGTCCATTTCTTGAAATATTCACAAAGAAATAAATTTTAAGGGTTTTCTCCCTTTCCTAGTCCATTGAATAGCATTGTATTCATTGGAGAAGGTAAGTTGTATAAAATTTTATTGTACGAAATTATTAATTACACACACACACACACATATATATATATATATATATATATATATATATCTTGAATTAGGGTTTGTAGTTAGGTTAACTAGGGTTTAGGTTTATGATTATTGTTGCGAGAATGCTGGTGGTTTGCATTATAATTGACTTGTAGTATAATGGAACAGGATAAAATTATTGGTAATGATCTTAGAAAATCACTCAAGTACGTGTCTTTGATTGAAACATTTCTTATGGCAGCTTTTGAAGATGCTTCTAAAAATGGTGTTGTGCGAACCTGATGCCCGTGTAAAGATTGTAAAAATAATGTGTATTTAAGGAGGAAGAAATTGTGGGGACATATCATAATGAGTGGGTTTCAAACTTCCTACATTCATTGGGTATAGCATGGGAATGTTGGAGAAACGGTGCGGATGATTGATTCGAGTAAAACAAATGTGGGAGTTGAATTAGATGGGAAGGCAAAATTTGACAAAATGGTGGAGGATATTGCAAGAGTGTTCAACGGTAAATATGAGGCATTACAAATATTACTTGATGACAAAGAGAAGCCATTGTACAATGGTTCAAAAACATTTGGTACTTAGTGCGACTTTAAGGGTAATGAATTTGAAGGCCAAATTTGGGTGGACTGGTAAGTCAATGACTGAAAATCTATAATTGCGTAGGGAACCGCTCCCCAAAGGTAACATGATACCGGATAGGTTATATGCCACGAAAAAAGTTCTCTGCCCGATAGGATTGGAATTGAAAAAATACATGCTCGCCCAAATGATTGTATGTTGTACCGGGGGAAAGAAGATGAAAATCTAGAAACATGTCGGGTATGTGGTGAGTCTCGGTACAAATTGAAGAAGGGTACAATTGTGGTGGGTGCGGAAGTGGTAACAAAAACAAAGAAAAAAACACCGGCAAAAGTGATGTGGTATCTTCCAAGTGTTCCCTGGTTGCAAAAATTATTTGCGTATAAGGAAGATGCAAAATTTTGTGATGGCACACAGAGAGGGATCAACGGGTGGATGATGTGATAGACATACATCAGAAGGTGAGCAATAAAAAAATCAATGCTCTTTACCCCTAGTTTGGAAAAGAATCCCGGCATTTGAGGTTCGGGCTATGTACCGATTGAATGAATCTTTTTGGGAACATGAGTAGTACACATAGTTCTTTACATGTTATATTGGTTATCTACAATCTTCCGTCATGGTAAGTATGTGTTATTATCTGTGATGATTTCCGGTTCTAAGAAATCGGGTAATGACATAGATGTGTATCTTGCTCCTCTTGTTGAGGATTTGTTGACTCTATTTAAGGAGGGTGTTTGGACATATGACGAGAGTGTTGAAGAATACTTAACATTGAAAGTGATGTTATTTTGCACTATTAATGATTTTCCTGCACACGGTAATTTGTCTGGTTACTCAATGAAAGGCCACTTTGCTTGCCCCGTGTGTGAGAAGGACGTTGATTACCACCAACTGAAGCATGATTGTAAAACTATGTATCAAAGTTATCGTCGGTTTCTTCCGGAGGACCATCCATGGCAATTGGCGAAAAAATGGTTCAATGGGGTAGTAGAGGCTAGAGAAGCACCGATTGCACAAACGGCCATTCATTTATTTGAAATTGTGAAGAATTTTCCCAAACGACTTTAGGAAGAAGAAATGTAAAGGGCACGTGGATGGGAGTTGGAAGAAATGCCCAATTTTCTTCATATTGCCTTATTGGGAGCATTTGGAAGTTAGGCATTGTCTCGATGTTATGCACATTGAGAAGAATGTGTGTGATTTTTTTGGAACATTGTTGAATACCCCCTGGGAAAACAAAAGACAGGCTTAAGGCTCGGTTAGATTTAGTTGAGATGGGTATTAAGAATAATTTAGGCCCAGTGAGTTCCGATGAAAATTGTTACTTGCCCCTTGCTTGTATTCTATGTCTCAATCGGAGGAGAAATCTTTCTGTGAGACCCTTATTAGTGTTAAGGTCTCGGCCGCGTATTCTTCCAGCATCACTACTTGTGTGTCAGTTGAGGAGTTGAATTTTGTTGGGTTGAAGTCTCATGATTGTCACAATCTAATGCAGAAATTGAATGTCATTGCGATTCGATCATCATTGTCATCCCATGTAAGACTGTGTATAACAAAAAATTATTTTTTTCAATTCCATTTGTAGCAAAAAATATTAGTGTGTCGAAGTTGGACCCTCTGCAGTCAATGATTGTGGAAGTTCTATACCAGATGGAAATGTATTTTCCACCCTCATTCTTTGACATTATGGTTCACATGTGTGTCCATCTTGTGCATGAAATAAAGCTTTGTGATCCTATCTTTCTAAGGTGGATGTACCCTTTCGAGAGATACATAAAATATTCAAGCATTTTATGAAGAATCGGTATAGGCTTGATGAAACTATCGTACAAAGGTATGTGGCAGATGAGATCATCAAGTTTAGTACCAATTACATTAAGGAGGTCGATTCGGTTGGGGTTCCAACTCATAGACATGAGGAATGGTTGGAAGGTCATGGGGTTAGGCGAAGAAAATTTTAAACCCTAGCACAGAAGATTTAAGTATTGCCCATCTTTATGTTCTTCGCAATCATGAAGATGTTTTCTTATATATATATATTCACATGGACATCGTTAGAGTCGCGAACCCTAATTTCAATGAGCCCCGGGTCCTGCAATTACACAATGGGACTTTTTCGTCATGGTTGCGTGAACATGTTGCAGAGGGAGATCATCCTATGAAAGTAAAATGGTTGGTTCATAGACCACTTGGTACTGTACACTTTAATGGAGGATACAATGTCAATGATTTTACGTTTGCCACAAAATCAGTGGATGATAAGGGTGTGTCTAAGAACAATGAAGCGTATCTCATTTTCGAAGCTTTGCATGTCGGTAGTGGAAATGATAATAATAAAATGCACAGTGTTACTTTGGCACAATTTCATATATATGGGAGCTTGATTATGTCACTATGCGAGTAGCTATTTTCAAATGTCAATGGGTGGATTTTAAAAATGGACACTGGACTGAGGATTTTGGTTTCACCCTTGTCGACAGGAGTTAGGTAGGTTTGCAGGAAGATCCTTTCATCTTGGTCTTCCAAGTGTACCAGATTTTCTACGTGAATGACCCTTCCGAGACTAGGTGGGAAATTTTTGTTGAAGGGAAATACGCATTTCTTGAAGAATATGATGTCAAAGAAATTGTTGGTTTCGATCAAAATTCAACCGGTGTTGGAATCGATTATGCTATCTTGGTTGAGGAGGACGATCTTAGTTTGAACAGTTTCGTCGGACGTAGCAATTATGATAAGGTAATTTGGGATGATGTCCATCGAAAGGTCACACGTAAAAGACGGAGGGCCAAGAAGGGAATTTGGGATGACAACCGTGGAATTTGGGTTGACATTGTGAAGTTCGATTGTCTCAAGCCGATGGATCATAGAATACTGTTGCACAAAACAGGTGTCAAATTTTATTTGATGAATCTACTCTCTCCGTTTAGTTATGTTTGGCACACTTTTTATTCAACTTTCTCAAGCCATGTTTGACTATAAATTTCATGTAATGTATAAGTAGTAATATTATCATGTGAGATATCGTTGGATTCTTCGTAGCATGTATTTTTCAAATATTAAAATTTTATATGATATTAACATACGTAGAAAAAGTTATTAATGGTCAAACATGGCTTGAGAAAATTGACTAAAAAGTGTGTCAAACATAGCTGAACGGAGGGAGTA
>JAUOBV010459219.1:0-17542 GCA_032360425.1 Rubia occidens | reverse complement strand
GTTAAAATTTATGGTCAAATGTGTCTTGAGAAAGTTGACCAAAAAGTGTGCAGTTTGAACTGGGACAGAGGGAGTATACAATATCTTCAAACCATTATACACAACCAATTAGTCGATATTGTTTAGTTATGAACAGTCAAACCAATGAATTTAAAAAATATCGAAATAAACCTTTACAGGAATTAGAATTTAATCATGCAATTTCAGAATTGATTGCAACAGATTCCCATATCAACCTTCACACATATTACGTATACGATTTTCATAGTGTGAATCATGCATAATTATCGATTAAATTTAGTATAATAGCAAACTCCTTTGCATTTAAATTAGGCATGCCTCATTCATTCATATGGCATGCAATTGATGCAATTTCCCAGCCACAGATTAAGATGCAATTTCCATAATTGATTATACCAAATCCAGCATATATAGCTCATCAAGCAATTAACAATTTCCACATCAATCCCACACAAAATTAGCATCCAAATTTAATAAGGCATGCAATCTTTGTACCAAATTGACCACATTGTTGAGCATGCTATTTAACGAAATAAAGCATGTCGTGATTTAAATCAATATAGCTCAACAAGTTTCATTAGTTTCAAGAATGTTGGACATATATTGATTATACCATGCAAAAATTAAATAATAAAAGTTGAACGAGCAATTTACATACTATGCAAGAATAATAAACTTTTATTAATTATTTAGCCACACAATTGGAAAGATTAAATTACGAATAAGTAAAGCATACATGCGATATATTAACAATAAATAAATCACGTTTCAAGCAAACCTGGAGTCACGAGTTAAACTCGCTGCCCTTGAACGAATGAGTCCCGACGTGGACATTGTTCCCTGGGATAAAACCATCGAAAGTAACAATTAACACGTAAGAGTTACCTCAGATTCACACAAGGCCTGAACGACTATCACCTTGACAAAGCAACAGACAAAAACTTCGAGAAAGATAGAAAGAAGACTCAAGATTAAAATATGGAGAGACTTGAGAAATGGTGCGAGTTTCCTGACTGACTTAGAGGCTCTATTTATACTGCTCTAAGACACCCTAATTATGAAAACATGATATTCTGATTTTATGTAATTAAAGAAAAATATTCTCCAATCACCAACTCATTAAATCCGAGAAAATTCCAAGAATGCTCTAATTAAATCTGCTGGAAATTGAAGAAATATTTGCATAATATTCTTCAGCGTAATAAACATGATAAACCACACATTCATTTCAGGAAAAAAATATCACACAAAATATGAAATCTTTTCGTTCTTATCTCTTAAGAATTACACACAAACAATTCCATATATACTACGCGGTTGGGCCTTCTGGAGACTTCCACGCGATCCATATGAATTTTAGACAGTCCGGAGAAAATTAATCTGGACCAATTTCAGCCCAATTTTCTCCTTTCAAGCGTGACATTTTGAACATCCATATCTCATTCACCCTTGATATGTTTTAAGAGTTTAAATAGTCAATTTTATAGTACTCGTGGAGGAGAACCCAAAAATGACATCCACCGACCCTATATCCATTCAGGTTCCACTCAAAACGATGCCCAAAATGTGACGAATTTCAATCCTTTAACCATCATTTTCCAACCAAGCAAAGTAGATGGTGAAGAATTATCTTAGTTTTGAAGCCAAGTTCTGAGAATGAGGTGAGAAGAATTGGTGTCCGTGGATAGCATCATTGGATTTGCCTTTGCTATTATTATAATAGAGACTAAAAAAACTCATGAAACGGATCAACGATTCACCCGAAGGAAGCAAAACAAAACTATACTGTACTATGTCACGCCCCACGAGAAAAGTCTCGCAACCCATTACAGAAGATTTATTGGAATTTGGTTTTTTGCTACTATACCATCACGAGTAGCGAGGAAATTCTCGCAGGTTGCAAAAGTCATCCTGCAACTTGCTTTTTACTCCTCTTTTTTCTTATACTATATATAGCACTTCATTCACTCATTCCTTAGCTCTCTTGGCCCGACTTGGGGGCTCCAAAACATAGTTTTTTCACTTTTCCTTCAATTTTTTCTTGTTTCTTTGTAGTTTTTTGTTCTATGTTATGGGTTTTGATTATCTATACTTGTTTTCTTCTTGGGAGCAATTGATTAAAGTTTCCAAGCCCTTGGTGAGTATCTCTTAAACTCATTTATGATACTTGTTATTTTACATTTATTGTAACATGAATGTAGTAGATTACTTCATTTATATGATGGGTTTTTTGAGAATATGAAATGTTTATATGATTACATGTTTGGAGGTTAGAGATGTGCACAATTTCTTATCTCTTCAGCATGAAATCCAAGAACATGGAATTAGAACTTCTTGTTGGGTAGATGATGTTAATAATTATAGATGAATATGATACCGTGGTTTGTTGTCATGTTTATTCTAGGTAGCACTGAAAGGTTTAGTCTTGAATGTTGATATTTCTAGGTTTTACCTAATGAATAATTTGTTTGGTTAAATGGCTATGTATTAAGTAAAATACTTGTAGTTGTTATCAAATCTATCGGTTCTTTGTGTATGATGTTATTGATGAAATACCTTTAGGCGTTGTTTTTCTAAAGTGATCGTTGGTGAGGTTTACAAATAGTCGTTGATTGCTTTTGTAAATTACTCTTAAGAAGAACAAAATGTTTATCTTCAAAATGGAATCGGTAACATTCACAAGAGGTAATCAAGATGAGTAAATGAGAGACTATTTCTATGATCTATAAGAGGCTTGGAAGTTAAAATCAACTGCGTCCAAGGCTTTGTTACTTGTGTTTTATCCCTTTTCTTAGTTTGTTGTATGATTAGCATAATCACCTTTATACGCTAGTTGTCTTGTTTCACAATTCATAACTTAGGAAATCCAAACCAAAACCCCTCTCTTTAATTGCTTATATATTATATCCACTCTTATATATATGAACCCTTAGAAATCCCTCTTCTTCATGGATGACCCTGATTTGTCACTATCTACTTAGTTATATTTAGGAAGAATTTAGGACTTATAAATTGTATATTTGAGATGTATGACGAAGATCTCCCATCCTGAAAATCTTCATGCTTACTTTTAGTATTTGTGGTCTAGCTCATCATTCATGTCAATTTTTTTCATTGACTCCATTATTTTTATGCAAGTGTTCATATGTTATAGGTATTAATCGGGGTGGGGGCTACTAGGATATGGGTTGTGGAGAAAATCATTAAGGGATCCTTGCCATATACGTGTGAATCTCTTTGGTAATGAATCAATGCATGCAAAAGGTCCAAGTTTGATGCAATTCATGCGAGGGAAGATGATGGGCTACTTAGTTGAAGGACTTTGGAAGGAAGAGGACGAGGGAGGTGAGATGCATGCTTGGGCAACCATTGCTTGCTTTTGTGCCTGCTATACTTGATGAGAAGGATGATGTCCCTTCACAGACTCGTGTGTCTGGGTGTGGGTAGTAAAGGAAGAAGGTGCAGTGGAAGAATGGGCAACCATTGCTTGCATTTGCTCCTACCTTTCCTAATGAGGAAGATGGTGTCCAAAGACCTACCCCCTCCCCCCCCAACCATTTCAAGTTTGTTTTAGAGATATCTTGTCATAAGTGTTCACATCCAAGAGTTCACCAATAACGTCTTAGCTATGAGTTTTGGAGGGTCGTGTAGTTATAGTGCCATGTGTTAGGTTCACAGAAAGTTGACTGTAATCTTTAAAAGGGTTTCTTACTGTTTAGCAGATAATTTTGTGCAATCCTTAGTTTTTGAAATCCTCTAAGCTCCTAATCTAATAAAGTATTTATCAATTGTTGCGAAATTGTGTTATGGGTCATTCGTTCCTAAAAATGTGAATTTATAGATGTGAATTTATGTTTGATATTTGTTATATCTATTTCTTGTTGAATAAGCTTGGTTAGGCTGCTATTCTTCCTAGTTGCATTATTCCTAAAGTGACGCAAACATTGAGTATTTATTACTGGGTATGATCAAATTTTCCCTTTACTTAGTGAAGCTTTTAGGGTGATAAAATAATAATCTCGACTAATATGTCGAGTGGCTCTATATGAAAATTTGAAGCAGAGTACTCGAAGGTGACCCTTGGAAAGTAACTAGAACTACGATCATGTAACTAATTGGGCTTTGTTATGCAGTTCTTAGGGATGTGTCTTGTTGGCCATCTACCAGATCAGAAGAAATTGCCTTTTCCATGGGTCTTTTATTGTTATCTTTTCTCATGGATGATATCCAGATAAGAATGATATTTCACTTTGCGTCCAAGTGCTAACTTCGCAGTCAAGTTATTTATTTATTATGGGGTGTATGGCGCCTAGTGATCTACCGGGGTCAGGGTGGCTATGGATTTGTTTGATCGAGAAGAATCTATCTTTACAAATGGCATTCCTATACTTATTTGTTGTCTTTGACCATGTTGCCTGTAGAGGCCTGTGCCACTATGGTCTTCCCTTTACATTATTCAGTGATATGTTCATGTTCCTATTAGGAAATTTATTCTATAACTTGTAACATGCGTAACATACCCTTTTTGCATGCCTTTGGCAGGTTCTAATGATCCCTCACCCATTTAAACCTAGGATTGGGGATTTTCTGTGCCTATTTGGTATCTGCTTCCTGAAAAACATGGAACTCTGGCCTTTCTTGGGGACTATTAGAAGTCGATCCTCACAGACGGTGCCACTGATGAGGATGGCTCCTTTCAAGTAATAATAGTACCCATGATCAGCTCATGCAAGATCCATGCTTCTTCAGGTTCCTACAAATGCTCGGGATTAGACCTGGGAAAAAAGTTCTGATGCTTAAGTCATTATAGTATCATAATATATCTATTTACTCAATAGTTTTCGCTTACCTTCTAAATGGTGTTTCTTCTCTTTATTTATAGTTCTTTCATGGTGTGATCGTGGTCTACTTATCATGCCCTCATTTTTGGGTTGTGTTCCTCTTTTATGTGTAACATCTGGATATAAGGCGTCATGGCCTCTTGGGAGTCGGGGCTTTCTCCTCATGTTATATCAAAATTGTGCACCCGTCAATTTTTTTTACAAGTACCATTCCTCTTTTTCAATCACACAATATTAATGGATTGGGTTTTCGCCCATTATCCAAGATTCCTATGGAAGTTCAGGTCGTGTCTCCGTTCCACTGTGGCTGAGTTGTTTATGTGCATATTTTGATACTTTTTGGAATCACTTTTGGCTATTTTGTCATCTAGAGTTTGTGTTTTACCTTGAAATTCTCTTAGGAGAGCTAAGAGTGACTTTTACGTTCTTATGACTTTTCTAATGGATTTTGTGTGACAATGAAAAAACATCGAGACTTGAAGACCAAAGATCGAAGACCGTTGAAGACCATGAAGTTCATATTTTGAAGACTTGAAAATTTTAAAAAGAAGTAAAGTAGAGAGGAAGCTAGAAGACAAGAAGAAGAAAGAAAAATCAAATGCTATTTTTGGCATCCGTCACGAGTCGCAACACCCTAGTCGTGAGTCGTGACAGACGAGTGACCATAACTACTTGTCTTTTTCTTGTACAATAAATATCACACTTTAACATTTTCTATTTCCTCTCTTCTTCTTCCCAATTTCAGAACTCAAAACCCTAGTTTTATTCCATTTTCCATCTTTGTTTCATCTTGAATTTATATTTGATTTTCTTATGATGTTTAGTATGAATTCTAGTAGCTAAACTTAGTCTTTGGAACAATTGATTAAGGATTCCAAGCCCATATCTTGATAACTCTTTATGAGCTATTTAATGTTTTTGCTATTGTGCATTTGTTAAGCTTTGAATGTTGGTTGTTGAATTCATTAATGGTGTTGGAAGTGGAAATCAATTGCACCAAGGTCTTGTAACTTGTGTTTTAATCTCTTATTAAAAGTTTGTTGCATATTTAGTAGATTTCCATTGCTTGCTAGTTAACTTGTCTTTAATTTCAAAACTTAGATAAACCAACCAACCCCCCCCCCCCTTACATACTTTCTTATATATATATATATATGTATATATCTAGCTTAGTATCCACCCTTATATGCATGAACCCTTAGCAAGATGCCTCTTCTTCGTGGACGATCCCAATTTTTCACTATCTACTTAATTGTATTTAGTAAGCATTTAATAAATTGTATTTTTGAGAGGTACAACAATGACCTCCCAAATCAGGGAAGAGGCGTTTACTTTTAAGTGTTTGGCAATATTATGTGTGAATATGTGCTAGTTATGAATATATGTTAGTTTTCTTTTGTTTGGTTTTTATTTGATCTTTGGTTGGCTTGGTGATGTATTGTTTAAGTTCTTGGTGTATGGTTTGTACCCAGTCCTTTTCATAAGAACCTCTACACTACGACCCCGAGTTAGAGAGTTAAACTTGAAAAGGTCTGGGAGGCTTTCTTTGGAAAGTGTGAATAACACCCTTCATAGTGACCATTTTGCGGAATATTCTACCTCCATGGATCATCAAGAGGAACATGAGGAACATGAAGATGAGAATCCCTGAGGAGGACCTCAACACCCTCACCTTCAAGGGGAAGATGTCCCGTTGAAACAAGTTCCAATGAGGGAGATTATGGCTCCCAATCTTGAGCAACAATCAATGTGTATCACCTATCCGCCAGTTGGAGCTAATGGGCATTTTGAGTTTAAATCCAGATTGATACACTTGCTACCTTTATTTCTTGGTAGGCGAGGGAAGGACCCCAACAAACATCTCTCCAACTTTCATATGGTTTGTTGTGGGATGATACCCGAAGGGGTGGATGAAAAGCTCTACAAGTTGAAAGTCTTCCCATTTTTATTGCGAGATACCGTAAAGGATTGGCTTCACTACCTTCCATCCAAGAGCATCACCTCTTGGGTTGAGTTGAAGTAGAATTTTCTCGCCAAATACTTTTCCGCCTCAAAGTCCGCCACCTTAAAGAAGAACATAAGCAATATCCTCCAATGGCACGAAGAGTCACTTTACGACTATTGGGAAAGGTTCAAAAGGCTTCTCTCAAGTTGTCCTTAACATGGCTACTAAGAGGGAGATTTGGTCTACTACTTCTACAATGGTCTTCTTGATGAAGATCAAAGGCTTGTGAGGGGAGATTGTGGTGGTTCTCTTGGGAACAAGATTTTGAGAGGAGCTATAGAACTCTTTGAGGAGTTAGCTAAGGAGTCAAGGAACTTTAGTTCAAGGGACAATTTGAGAGAAAAAAATCCCAGTAACGCAAGTGCTCCCTTCAACAATGGAAAGCTCAAGGAACAAGTCTCGACACTCACTTCCATGGTCAAAGCCTTGATGACACAATTCGGTGCTAATCCACATTGAAATCTTACAAATTTGTTCTTCACCACACCCTACGGACACATGTTCAACTTTGCAAGATGATTATGTGGAGGAGGTGACTATCGTGGGTTTTCAAAGTGGGCAAGGATATCAAGAAAATCAAGGAAACCAAGGGTACCAAGGCGGTCAAGGCTATGAATACCAGCCTTACAATTTAGGTAATCGAGATCACTTGAATCTACGGTAAAGAAATGCTCAATGAGGGAAATGCACCACAATACCGCCCTCAACAAAAATAATAATGACCCTCACAAAATAACTTCCCAAGGGTCCAAGATAAGCCTTATGATTAAGGTGAAAGTTCTGGCTTGTCAAAAGATGAAATGTTGCAAGATATTGGGAGGTTAAGCCTATGTGTGGAGAAAGCCGAGAAATTCTTAGAGCAGACCGAGTCGAGCATCAAGAACTTGGAAACTCAAGTGAGCCAAATGGCTCAAATCTTGAACCGGATAGAGGCATGGGAAAAGGGTAAACTTCCTACCCAATTGGAGATAAATCCTCGATAAAACATGAGTGTCATCTCATAAAGGAGTGAAAAGAAGGTGAAAGAGGCCTAAGGCAAGGTTTTTTTGAGCGGGTATTTGAGAAGGAAGAAAATGTTGAGAAGAAGGCCGAAGAGTTGGCCAATGTGAAGGTGAATGAAGGGGAAGATATTGAGGTGAAGATCTTCATGCCAAGTCCGGGATCAAATCCTAAAACCTCATCCCTTCTTCATAAGAAGTCCAAAGTGGTGGAGATCCCTATCTATAAGCCGGAACCACAATTTCCAGGGGCCTTAAAGGATGGGAGAACCAAGGAGGATAACAAATACATCTATGAAGTCGTTCATAGATGCGAGGTAAACATTCTACTATTGAATGCTATAAATAAAATTCCTAGGTATGCTAAATTTTTCAAAGAATTGTGTACCATCAATAGGAAACAAATATTGAAGAGTAAAAAAGAAGAGTGTAAAGAGTGAGTATGTCTCCGCCATTTTTTATGATGAATTACCTTCTAAATGTGATGATCCGATAATGTTTACAATCTCTTGTAAGATATGAAAAAATGTGTTAATAAGGCCATGCTAGACTTAGGTGCTTTCATTAATGTGATTCCATATTCTTTGTATGAGTCTAGATCTAAGCACTTTGCACAAAACTGGGGTTGTTATCCAACTAGCCGATCACTCTAGCACATACCCCAAAGGTATTGTGAATGATGTGTTGGTGAAAGTTGGCTCTTTAACATTCCCCGCCAATTTTTATGTTCTTAACATGAAGGGTGATAATCTTGCAAAACCTATCTTGTTAGGTAGACCATTTTCAAAGATTTCAAGGACAATAATTGATGTGCATAGAGGAACCCTAACCATGGAATTTAATGGGTGGAAAGTAGAATTGGACACTAATAATTATATTGATCATCCTAGTATGTACCACTCTTGCCAAGTTATTGCTGTTGTTGATGATATAAGGAAAGGTGTATATGAGTCCAATGTTGGTAGTTCCTTGAATTTTGCCATAGATGATGCTTTAAATGATACTTCTATTGCAATTTTTGTTAAGTTTGAAGGAAAGCAACATTGATGAAGACTCTATTGGGGAAGCAACATCCAACATATTCACGTGTCCATGGGAAAGCAGTTGAAAGTGGTTTCCCTCCTTCTCATGAGAAAACTTCAGTGGTAAAGTGCAAATAACCAACAAAAGTTGTTAAATGTTCATCTCTTCAAGAAGGGGAGAAACCTCTGAATGTTCATTCGATTGAGATTGCCATGGAAAAAAGGTGAGTTAATAGACATGTTGAGGGAACATGAGGAAACCCTAAGCTATATGAGCAAAGTCTTGTTTGGGGATGATGTAGATCCCAATTTTTTAGTCCCAGATAGAGGAAAGGATACCGAGATTTTTGGTCCATGTGATGAATAAGGCCAAGTAGGGAGGTAAGTCATGCTGATGACATTAAATAAGCTTGGTTTTTTATCATCCAGATTGTCATTCGTGACTTTCCGTTGATGTTGTTGCAATTTGAGTTTTTGTCATTATTTTGTCTTATTCTTTTCAGGAATGTGTTTTCCATGATTTTCTAGCAAATTGAAGAGCATGGCAATGGAAGGATGGGTGAAGAAAATCATGAAGAGAGGGGAAATCATAGAGATTTGGTAAATTTGAAAAAATTCTAAGTACTAGGAAGGCCTACTCGTCGCGAGTCACGATGAACATGGGATTTTTACCCTTCCCAGTCCATTTTATTTGTGAGTCGCAACAGAAGCTTTACAAGTCACGACCAAATCAGAAGAGGTTTTTGAAAATTGTAAACTCCCAGCTTCTATATTCGTGACTCGTGAAAGATTCGTCGCGATTAGCGAATGGTGGTCGCGAGCCGCAACACTTTTCTCACACATCGCAACCAAATCAGAAGGAATTCTGAAATTTTAAGCTCCTAGTCCAACTTTTCATGAATCGCAAAAGCTGTTGTCGTGAGTCGCGACATAGCTCGTGAGTTGCGACATTTTCATTACAGGTTACGACGAAATCAGAATAAAACTTATGAAATTTTGAGCTACCAGTTCAATTTTTCACGAGTCGCCATGCTTTTGTCACACGTCACAACAAAATCAAAAATATTTCTAAAATTTTGAACTCCCAGTCCCACTTTTCGTGAGTCGCGACACTCCTATTGCGAGTCGCAATGTGAGGGTTGACTGTGGAAACCGTTTAACTTCTTGGTCACGAGTCGTGACCATGGATTCACGACTCACAATGCCTGTCCAGAGGGTTTTATAAATTTCATAAACCCGTCAGTTCCTATCAGTGTTCTCACCCCAAATCCACCGTCCTCCGCCCTAGAACACCTCTTCTTCACTGTTCCAGCTGGAAATTCTAACCCTTTTAGCCGAAATCAATCTCCCAATCCCAAATCCATATTTCCACCCCACAAATACCAAATTCAACCAAAATCGTAGAGAAAGTCTGGAACCCTAGGTTTTAGGATTTTGCAAATTCCATTATATTGAAGCTACACAGTTTTGTGGGCTTTTTTCTCCTCATCCCCCTTACACTCTTTTTGGTATGATTCCTCAATTTTCTCATGTTTTCTTTGTGATTTTTACGTAGGTTGAGGAATTATGATTTTAGTGTAGTTTACTTAGTTTGGGAGAATTGGGTATATTGTGTAGTATTTTTTGTGATTAGTACATGATTTGGGATTGATTGATGCCATATTCATAGCTTCATTTTGGGTATGAAAATAGTAGAAGTGAATTATGCTTGTTTAACATTGGTTTTGAACTGTTGAATATTTTGACATTAGTTACACATGACGGTACATACCTATAATTGTGCTTAAGAGAAATGCATATTTGATGTTGGGCTATCTGATGATCTCAAATGGTGAAAGAGTTAAATGTATTCATGAATGTGTATATGGATTGGTTAAGTGTATTCATGAATTGTGGGAGAGTTGCATATTTCATCCAGCTTTATTAATTAGGGCATGAGTGTAGTCATGATTTATCTAGAAATGCAATATCATTGGGATTTACATGTATACACATATACACATTCTTGCATCATTATAGTTACTCTTTGTTGCTTGTAGTGTGTCGACTACATCATTGTAACTATGATTTCTAAATTCTATAATGATTTTTAGATGTTTGTTGCTATATGTTGCATATTTTTATGTGATAAATTCAAGTGAAAAGTGCATGATTCTGTCTCTCATGTTATATGGGGTTTATCTTGGTTGCTGTTTTGATAGTCATGGCTCCAAAGAGACCGAGATTTGCTCAGAATGTAGGTCATTTTGTCCCACCTCCACCTCGGGAACCCGCCGCTGCCGCAGTCAGAGAGGTTCATGGGTTTGAGCCTAATCACCGGAGCTTATGCAGAGAGGTGGGACATCTTAACCACCCTCAAGATTCAAGAGACTGGTTTCGTGGATGAGACGGTATTGGATTCCCTCAAGCTGAGGGAGCCGATTTGTTGCCTTCTCGCTAAAGGAGGACTAGAGGGGTTTATGGGCAAGAGTACCCCCACCTACAAGTGGTACACTTTGGAGTTTCTCTCCACAGTGAGGATGTGCAGTGTTAGAGATGGAGAGTCGTGTGAGATATACATCTATTTCCACCTGGATGACGTTTCCCGGGAGATGAAAGTTTCATAGATTGAGGCTGCTTTTAGGTGGAACACGATAGAGATTAGGTGAGATTGGACCCACAAGCCCCGGAGCGAGATATTCAGAAAGACCTCAAGTATTGGTACACTATCACGAGGAGGTTGAGAGATACTAGGAACAAGAGAAATATTATCATCCTCCTAGCTGTGTTTTATTCTTCATGGGCTGAATGAACACTTATATTTGTTAATGAAGCAGGTGATACATGTTTCTTTCCTTGTTATTTCATTGTACTTTGTTAACTAGGTCGGACGGGCTGGATCTTATGTACCACCTGACCTGTTTTAGTGGATGCACCGAATCAGGCAGGTCATACACACCACCTAAAATTTAAGCAATGTTAAATGAATATGTAAAATAGAATTGAAAGGATGAAAAGTAAAATCAATCGACGAAAATAATTTAAATTTTGCCATAACTCATAGAGTCCATCTCTTAAAAAATGATCTAAAGACTAGGGACTCGATTGAAATTTTACCACAAAATGATTTTAAAAAATTGCGGGTCAAAGTAATTGAAATTCGGGTCAAATTCAGGTTAAAACCTATTTGGGTAAACTCACACGCCTATTTAAGGTAAAACCTCAACTTTCTTTTCTTTTCCCCAAACCTTCCATCAATTCAAATTTCATTTTTTTATGATTTAATATGTATGTTTCAAACTAAAGTTACAAGTTTTATACTGAATAGTGACATTTAGAAATCACACATCATAGAAGAAGAATCACAAAGAAAAATTTAACTGAAAACACAAATGAGTAACATATAACTTATATACATTTCTATAAATATGTAATGTTTACAACCAAAACTCAAATGTTTCACTTGCAATTACTGCAGAGTATGAACATCTACAAAACTCAAATGTTTCTAACCTTGTATTCCTAAATGCCTGTGTAAAGAGGATGTTTCCCAAAACTTTGTCTAACTCATAAGTGCCAACTATAAAAATAGAGTCCGTCTCTTGAAAGACGGTATTTCCATAAGCTATGGAAAGACTGGGGATTTAAGTGCAATTTTATCACAAAAGGATGAAAAATTTGCAGGTACAAAGTAATTGAAATATGAGTCGAATTCGGGTTATAACCTATTTGAGTAAACTCATACACCTATTCAAGGTAAAACCTCAACTTTCTTTCCTTTTCCCAAACCTCCCATCAGCTCAAATTTCATTATGCTCCATTGTTGAGCGGGTCTCCTGATAGGCGGCCTGTCCATAAGGTTATGGAAAGTCCACTTATTTTTTTACCTTATACACTACATTTTTTTTACCTTATATTTTTATATTTTAAAATTAAAATATACATTATTACTTGTTTTAAATTTTAAAATATAATGTTCAAATTTTATTTAAAAAACTATAACATTTAAGGTAAAAAGTACAGTGGATTGTCCATAAGTTTAAGGAAAGACCATCTTCCTGAAACTTTCTCTTTATTGTTTTATGATTTAATGTCTATGTTTCAACCTAAAGTTACAATATTTTATACTGAACAAATTTAGAAGATATTTAAAAATTACATATCGGAAAAGAAGAATTACAAAAAGAGAGAGAGTTGAAAACAGAAATAAGTAACATATAACTTATATGTTTTACTCTAAACATGTGATGTTTCCCAAAACTCAAATATTTTACCTGTAATTAGTGCAGAGTGTGAAAATCTACCAAATTCAATGTTTCCAACCTAGTATTTCTATGTCCATGGAAGGACAGTCTTTCCCAAAAGTTTATCATTAAAAATTATTTTTAAAAAGACCAATATTAAAAACAAGAAGGAGTGACGTGAATTATCACAAGAAATAATAATAATAAAAGAAAGTTTCATGTAAGACCGACTAACGGTTAGTCCAGGGATTAGAACATAAATAATAGGGTAAAATGCATTCATACTCCCAGTTTCGTGATTAGTGCACATATACCCCCAAATTTTTCAAAAGTGCTCATATACCCCTGGATTAGCTGTGACATAAAAACGCATACCCCTTCTTCCTGAGTCCGACGTTGACCTATTATTTTCCGGTGTCCGATAATGACCAAAGTTGACCAATTTTCCAAATATCACCAGGGGTACAAATGCACTTTCAAAAAACTGGAGGGTATATGTGCACAAAACAAGGAACTGATGGGTATAAATGCACATTTTTCTAAATAATACAAGGTGGTGATTAAACATGGGGTACTTTTTATAATTATTTTATAGATTTTTTTAAAAAGTTCACAAAATTATGAGGACCTATCTGCAAAAAAAAGCTTATAAACATAGTGAACTCTCTCTCCTACCTTCTCTAATTCCTCCCTGGATGCAAGAAAACTCTCAATAGAATCTATATAAACATCAACTTGAAACACATAAACATCAACAAAAAAATAAGAATAACTTTTACATTAAAAATGAAAAATCAGTAAAGGATATAGCTGATATAACATTAAACACTCGTCAAAATACATGTTATGATTCAAGAAAATTAACATCAACATAATATCATTAATGCAAAACTATAAAAAAAATCTTTCTAAATACACTAATATCTATCAATCAAATCCTTCTAAGCTTGACCTTTCCCATCCTTTGATTTTTCATCCAACATGAGTTTGACTCAACCTTAGAAGATCAAATTAGTGATGAAAATATGAAATCTCATCATTATCAGGTGATTGTCACTGGAACTGAAACATCAATAAAATACACATAAATATCAACTAAAATTGCATAAATAAAGTCACATAATATCTCAATTACAATTGAAATTAAAATATTGGTAAAATTTGAATTATTAATTAAATATGTATATTATTGTTAAAATTCAGTAACAAAACCTCGTAACATTGAAGTTACAATTGAAACTAAAATATTGACAATTTTTCACCCATTTAAAGAGAGAAAAGAATACTAATAATAAATAAGAGAAATATATTATATTATATTATATATTATAATTATAATTAATTATAAATTAATAATGGAAAATGGTAGAAAATGGGGTGGGCGGTCAACCCCACCCCAATGTGTCTTACTCCCTCCATTTCTCTATTTGTGGCACCCTAGGTGTATATGTTTGGATTTAGGTGAAGAAAATGAGTGGATGAAATTGAATATACAAAGTAAAAAAGTAGAATGAGTTGATTAAATTGAAAGAATCTTGCCAAAAATGGAAAGTGTGTCATTTAAAAGAAACATCCCAATAAGAATAGTGTGCTACAAATACAGAAACAGATGGAGTAAGACACATAATTAGGTGATATGCCTTGCAGCCATTTCTTGAACCAAGTGCATAAATACTCCCTCTGTTCAACTTATAGTGGCACTTCTATTTCATGCACAAGTTTTTAGACGATACAAATTTTGTGGATCAAATTGAATGAAAAGAAGAAAAAAAGAGTTAAATGAGTGGTTAGAATTAACTTAAACTATGCCATTATTGGAAAGTGTCAAAATAAAATGAACACCTCAAAATGGAAAGTGTGACACAAATAGTTGAATGGAGAGAGTACTCCCTCCGTTCAGCTAAGTTTGGCACACTTTTCAGTCAACTTTCCCAAGCCACGTTTGACCATACATTTCATGTAATATATAAGTAGTAATATTATCATGTAAGGTATCGTTGGATTATACGTAGCATGTAATTTTCAAACATTAAAATTTTACATGATATTAACATACGCATCAAAAGTTATTAATGGTCAAACATGCATTGAGAAAATAGGATAAAAAGTGTGACAAACATTAATGAACGAAGGGAGCATGTCTTATGGCTTGCAGCCATTTCTTGAACCATGTGCATAATTATGTGAGGAAAGGCAAGTCGTCCCTATGAAGTCGGCCAAGCCTGTACATGTACCGGGGGTTGAGGAATTGATTCTTCGTTTCACTCCCCCCTCCCCCCCCCCCTTCTTTCTTACAAATAAAATACAAGAAAATTTAGTTGTTTGGATTGGAATAAAAGAATTGTACTAATTTCAAAACACTAAAACTACGTAAAATCTTGTGAGTGTTTTCATCGCCCTAACACGAATTGAATTAAAATTTATGAGTGCATGCTATTTTATGTCTGTTAATTTTAAATGTATTATTTAATAATCTCAAGCACCATATAATAGAAATTGCTTGTTTGGTGTTGTCAACTGGGGATATTGAATTCATTTTGACTAACCTAAGCCCAAGTTGTCTAAAAATAACATACTAATATTATAATAAAAGCATCATATAATAGAAATTATTTGCTTGGTGCTGTCAACCGGGATATTGAAGTCATTTTGATTAGCCTAAGCTCAAGTTGTCTAAAAATAACACACTAATATTATAATATGTTACAGATTTTAATTCTTTAGTATATATAATCAATCATAACATGTTAAAATATATAACTTCTAAAAAATATATATATAACCTCAGAAATATCTCCTACTATATCTATATCTATATATTCACTAAAGAAAATTCAAAAAAACAAATAATCTGAAATAACAAATGTTTGAATTTTTTATATAAAATGATAGGGTAATTTTGATAGAAATATGTATACATATTATTTTATTATTATATATGACAGTTTTATTTTAGATTGGCCAACTGTTAAATAAGAACATTTTATAATTAGCGAGACTAATTAGGTCATTTGATATTTACTTTTATTTATTGCAATGAGATACACATAATTATGATAACATTTTAAAATGAATTTCAACATACAAATAATTACTTTCTATAAAATTTGAATGAAATATTATAAAAATAATCATTTTATTGTATCTAATATTTAATAATTTCTAACTCAATTAATTATTTAAGTTCATAACTCATATAGTTTTTCTTAGATGACTAAAATTTAAAATTTTAAACAAACTTTGTTTTCAAATTAAATTTAATACACAAATTATACATCCTAATATTTTAATTAACAATATCGTGCAACGCGCGATGGTACTCTGCTAGTCATTATTAACCATTATTAACCCTAATATATAGAGCAAGTGTGAGAGATCAAGGTCAATATGAAAAGGTAACTAAACTAATCATAAATGAAAACAGATTCTATCCAAAATATATTTAATTACCTATAATGGGAAAAGAATATTACAGAATCTAATTAGAATATTTATAAAGTATCCTAAAAAATCATTAATACTCCTCCTCAAGTTGGAGTGTGTAAATTCAAAATGGTCAACTTGCGAAATAGTAACTAAAATTGATGATGACATGCGCTTTGATAGATATATGCTGATTGACTTGAGGTGCCGATATGATGAGTAACAAACTCAACTTAACAAAATGACAATCAACTTCAATATGTTTTGTACGCTCATGAAAAATGGGATTAAAAGCAATGTTAATAGCAGTTTGACTATCATAGAATAAGATCATAGGAGAAGAGTGACCAATACCAAGCGAACGAAGAAGATATTTAAGCCAAATTAACTCACAATAAACCACATCCATATCGCGGTATGCTGCTTCAGCTGAGGAGCGAGAAACTATAGGCTGCTTAGTAGTCTTTTAAGGCAGACGGGACTATTCAAGCATCACAAAATATCCAGACAGAGAACGACGAGTAATGGGACAAGATGCCTAGTTCGAATCACAATAAGAAAGTAAGTGCAAAGAACTCTTACCAGAAAGAAAAAGTCCTTGACCTAGATGATGCTTTAAGTAGTGAAGAACACGTAATGCTGCATGCCAGTGTGTCCCACGAGGTTCTTTCATAAATTGTGCAAGAGTGTGAATTGAATAACTTAACTTAGGTCGAGTGATAGTGAGATAAATTAGTCTCTCAATCAGATGACGGTAGCATGTCAGATTTTCAAACATGCAAGATCATGTCATTGTTCCATCGGAAAGTCAATTGGTCTAGCCGCTAATAAACCAGTATCAGACAAAATGTCGATACATATTTCCTTTGAGAAAGAAACACCCCATCCGGACTACGAGTAATCTCAATTCCAAGAAAGTAATTAAAAGGACCAAGATCCTTCATATGAAAACATGAACTCAAGTACATCTTGAATTAATTCATAAGAGTAGGAACAGTACCAGCACCAA
>JAUOBV010459001.1:0-10243 GCA_032360425.1 Rubia occidens | reverse complement strand
TCCCCAATCATGTTCAATAACAGAAATGAAATCAACCCTATTAAACCACATATTTTGAAATCGAAATGGTTTAGCAGTAAAGCAGTCAGGAGTTTTAGCATTCAAAAAGAGAGGGTTATGATCAGATGTGCCCCTCCCCAATACCTGTACAGATGAAACCTGATACTTATCAAACCAATCCCTATTCCCTAAAGTTCTATCCAATCTTTCAGCAACCCTATCCAGTCCTGTCCTACCATTTGACCAGGTGTATAGGTTTCCTGATGTGTTAATTTCAATCAAATCGTTATTTATCAGAAAAGTATCAAAATCATTTATTGCATTCAGGTCCGGTGTTGATCTACCCTTATATTCCCCTAAACTTCTAAATATATTAAAATCACCAGTTAGGAGAAGTGGCCCTGCATTGTTTGTAAGTCTGGATTCTATATCAGCGAATAAGAGCGCCCTGTCTGATCTATTATGGTAACCATAAACCGCCATTAGTTGGAAATCAGTGCTAGAAGGGTGATGAGATAGCTTCAGATGGAGAAATCTGTCATGTTTATGTAAAACCTGCATCTCATAATTGTCTTTTATCATAACCCAGATATGCCCATCATCTAAAGCCTGACCCTGTTCAAATCCTAATGAATGCATAAAGAAATCCATTTTAACTACATCCTGCTTAGGTTCAATTATGATCAGAATCTGCAGTCTATGTAGTGAGATTAGTTTTTTTAATCTTAGCATACCTTTCTGTAAACCTCTAATGTTCCATGTCAGTATTCTACAATTCATATAACACATTGGTTTTTTTCTTTGCACGCGTCATTATCAAATTTGGAGAGTTAAAAAAACTTCTACCCGACAGTGAGATTTCAGGAGTACCTGCACCGCTGTCGCCTTGCAGAAGCTGCTGATTGTCCGCGGCCGCGCTGTTTATGGATACCCTTTGATCCGTTTGTGAGGCTTCTTGCTGAGAGACTGGGATCAGGCCGTCCTCCGAGTTTTCAGTTTGTATTAGCCCTTGCCCATTGTTTTGGATTCCAATATGCGAAGCTTCCAAATCCATCTCAGATTCTGCTGTTGGATCCAACTGCTTTCCAGTCTCCTGTTCGCCAGTCAATTTATATTCCTCGTCTTCAGCCCCATCACTATCAGCATCCATTACATTGTCACGAGACAGAACAACAAATCTGTTACTGAAAGCCTTCAAATCTTTTGTTAGGCTCTCTCTATCAATGACTCTTTTGTTGATCTCTGTTTTTCCTTTGGATAGATCATCGAGGGATTTGCAGTTGTTGGAGCTCCTAGTGGATGAATCCCCGACTTTCTTTCTGTAGACAGTAACAGACTTCGGGGTCTTTAGTGACCATCCAAACTTAGGCACATTGGTAGGGTTGTGATTATCAATAACTGTGGGTGTAGTGAGATCATTAACCATGTGGGTTTCCTCCAGAGGCTTTATTTGCTCAACCGCATCCTCAAATACTTCGATCTCCTCATCCGAGTCTGTGTTAACCTTTGAAGTACCGGGGAGAAGTGAGTGAGCAGCCGGTTTCCAGATGGCCTTCGTGAAATTGACATTCGTCTCTGGGATCGTAGAGGTCGTAGGGACCGTGTGATTGATACCTTTCTTGTGATCTCCATGTTTCAACTCAATGGTTTTAGAATTCCCAGTCCCGGCTTCTCGAGTTCTGGCCTCGGCAAAGGTTTTCTGCCCGAACTTACATTCACCTTGAGAGTGGCCTATCTTAGAGCATTTCAAGCAGTAACTCGGGTGGTCCTCGTAAACTATATTGTACCATCTACTCTCAATTTTAGACCCAAGTCGGATTCTATTGGGGAATTGACCTGTGAGGTTCATTTCGATACAGAGCCGAATAGTGGATGGTCTAGACAGATTCATTGTGGGAGGATCAGCGAAGATTAAATCACCTAATCTGCTAGCTAGATGGGGGATAGAGTCAGGGTGTAGAAAGTAAGCAGGGGGATATTCGAAGGTTACCCAGATTGGCACTATCGGAGGTTCCTCGTTGACATCAAAATTTTTCGTCCACTTCAAAACCTTCATGAGGTGACCTCCAATATTCCAGTTATGTTTAATCCAGCACCTCTGAGTGTCCTCCTCGATCTCGAACTTTATGAAGACATGGCGATGATCCAGAGCTGTGATAGTTGGTTCACTTTTGAAACCAATTCGTTTGAACTGGTGGCGAATGAAGTCGAGAGTTGGTCTTCCTCTGGAGAACTTGCCGATGAGGTGCTTTCTGAATGGCTCTGAAAGTTTATCAATCTCGTCATCATCAAAGAGCACTGCGATTTCTCCTTTGAATTCCGTAGTAGGCTGGAGATGTAATTGGGATTTAATTTCCTGAGGTTTGGGAATTAGGTTTCCGGCCATCTGAGCGTAGGTTGGCGGGCTCGCACCGAGAGGCGGAGCCGCCATGTGGTGGAGACTGGTTTGACCTAGATGAATTTGGGCTGGAATTGGTTTGACAGTGTCCGTTACGGCGGAGTGGTGGTTGTTTGAAGACCGTTGGCGGTGGTATAAGGGAGAAAGAGACGGAGAGAGAAAAGAGCGTTTCAGGAGCGTTACCGGAATAATAGCTGAAGATTGAGTGATGAATTCATATCTGTTATTCAATATATGCATGTAAGTAGCGTGAATGAAAGTTGGCTTAACATTTCCTCTTCTCATAGGAAAACGCAAGAATCCCTATAGATACAGAGAATGGAGTCATAACTAATGGTAAGGCTCTTTTAGATTTAAACTCATCATTTCTCAAAAAAAAATCTTGGAAACCAAATTATATTTATTGCATGAATTTTATGGAAATTAATCTTAAAATGACTAGTAATGTTAAAGCCATATTTTGTAATGGCTTGGCCTAGAGTTGAATATCTTGGGTTGTTAGAGCTGTAATGGATGCTTCGGTACAGCCTCTGTTTGGGCCTCCTTCTGGTATAGATGGATACCTATAAAAGAGCATGGGTCACACGGGATGGGGCTGTGGGTGATCGCACCCGCTCCAATTCCCAAGCCAGATTGGGGGAAATAGGTATGAAGAAGATGATGCTACAGTGTTATGGGGGATGTAGTTGAAACTTGCCTTTCGGAGAGTACCTTGCCTTGTTTATATAGATGAAATTCTTCATTAGGTTAAATATTGGGCCTTTTGGCCTGGTAGCGGAGGCATGGGACAGCAAACCCATATCTTATCATACATGTTTTGAAGGATTGTTTATTTGGGCCGATTTGAATTATTTTATAAACAATTTCCTGAATTACAGGTATTCTGAATTAAACTTTGTTTATAACATATGCTAATCCGGTGATGACATCTGATACAGTAACATTTTTTTACATTTTAATCTAGTAGTATCTCAGTAAAAAAAATTACATGTTAATTCAGTAAAATCTTATATAGAAATATTTTCCTCTCATTAAAAGGACATGATAGAATAATGTTTCACAATGCAGATCAATAACTTGAAGTTGAAAAGGTGGAATATTCGCATAAGCAGATGTATATCAAATGAGTAAATCAAGGAAGGAATATATATTAATTGATGCACTTTGAATTCTCTCAGAACCCCAATACGCGTTAAATCTAGTACATTATACATTGCAATCATATAAATTAAATATGGATTCTTTTTAATTTTTTCATAGTGAAAAGGTGATGTGGCAAGGTGACCTGGCAACATTTGTGGGTGCCACCTGGTCAAAAACTTGTTTTAGTTATAATTATAGATTATATATTTTAGAATATTATAGAATTGTGGAATTATTTATTATATTTTTTTACCTAAAGTAAACGACGTCATTTCCATAAAAATGAAAACCAAAAAAAAGGAAAAGAAATCAAAGTGTCTTCATCGCGATATTAAAACCTGCAACATCTGCATGTTTCAAGAGGGCCGGATCTGCTCATTTTCATTCTCTTCCTCACCCACACACTAGCATCTCCCTTGTCCTATGGATCATAGGGGAGTCTTCCGCCCCTAAGGATGAACATTTTGAAATATACAAAGATAACCCCTTATAACACCTAAGTTGTATTAGCAACAACACCTTAAAACTCCCAAAGTTGTATTAGTAACCTTCGTTATATGCATCGCTGATGTTGCTCTTACCTACTATTGGGTATTGGCCTATTGGGAAAACGTAAGGTTGATCATGACCAATGTAATTAGACACGTACCTCGGTAAAGAGGTGCGGTAATCACGCAGGGAATTGTGTAGGGAGTTAGTATTTCAGTTACACTCAATCACTATGAGGATGGGAGCATATAAATACTAGGTTACGTTGTTCATTAGGATTATTTCGCAATTATCTACTGAGATCGTAACTGATTTACGCATCACCGAGTTTTTCTCTGGGATATCCCCGGGCTTGTTTCTTGCAGATCACAACCAAGGACTTAGAGAACTTGCTTAATCAGATTCCAAACGCATCGATTAGCATGCCCAATGGGACCGAGTAAGTCAGATTCCAATTTATTGGTTTATGTCCATTTCTACAGCAATTTGAAGGAGCAAAAGGTTGAGGAGTAAGGTAACATGCACGGGAGACGAAAAGTAATTCCCATATAAAATAAAAGGCAAGATGATTAACCCTCCTGCGTCATAGAATGTTGAGCCTGAACAAGTGTTAGTCTCGATAAGACCTAGTTCGAAGCCTGTCGAAGGATCCCGTGAGGTTGGGGGTATTCAAGGTGGCCACAGGTACGTCTGCAGCCTGGTGTAGGAGCGAACATCAGTCCTTCACAGAATCCACCGGTTATCTAGCATGATGAGAGAGATGATAACTTCATGGAAGCTTCAGGGGATTCATACATTGAAGCTTACGAAAGGGCTACTTAGGCAAATTGAGGTGGGGGAGGAGCCATGGTAGGATTCCAACTAGATTTGACGCAGGTGGCGCAAATGTTGGCACCAACAGGATATCAGGTTACCCCACCCCCGATGCCCCTGGGGTGGTCGAGGGGTATGATACAATCGATGCCCATGGATATTCCTATGAGCCTGGTATGTCAATCTACATTGGGAATTCCTTATACTGGGAATGTAGGGGAGATGTTCAAATCACAGCCACAACCTTCATTTCCTGATAATACTCGAGGGTGGTTCCTTCAGGTCCTTCTTTGATACCACTGGCTTTGGCGGTCACTTTTATTTGTTTTGATGACAGATATCCATTAGTTTCCTCCATAGGGATTCAGGGTTATGACAGTTTGGAACCGTATAACCCCTCCTCCGGATAAACACCAAATGATTTCTATGAACAACCTCTCATATTTCCTGGGGCAATGGAACCTTGGGCACACTCTGGTTAAATGGGGACCCAACCCATATATCAAACCTTGTATGGTGAGGGTCCCTAAGCCCAACTGTCATTTAGGGATCCGCCACTGATGGGGTAGGGAGGAGATATGAGAGATTCATTGAGAAGAGAGTTAGATAGGTTGATTGGGCCAATGAGGCAAGCGGCAGCTCCTTTTAGCCCATTGATAACCTCAGTTCGATGGTCGGTAGACACAAAGCCACCAGAGGGGCTTCATAAACATGGGGGAGATTCAGATGCTTGAGAGTTCATTCAAACGTTTCTAAGTCCAATGAACTCATGGGATTTTGATGAAAGATTGACGTGTAAGCTGGTTGGGAATTACCTTCGATCAGGAAAGGCTCGAGAATGGTTTAACAAGTTACCTAAGGTTTCCTTACATTCCTATTGGGATTTCAGTGGAGCTCTCTTAAGTCATATGGCCAGAAGAAAAAGTTCACTTAGACCTTGCCTGAGTTGTATCAGACCAAGCAGAAACCTGGGGAAACTACTGAGGCTTTTTACCATAAATATGTAGATGAAAGTTTGGGAGTTGGGAAGAGTATGGAGAATAATGAGGTAATCCTGGGATACTTGATAGGGATGCAGGATGTGGAGCTATACAAGAAGTTGACCACTAATACCCCCCTCTCCCCGAACCCTCCAAAAGCTTTAGGAGGTTGTCTAGCAGTACTCGAAGGTGGAAAAGATAGCTAAAAGAAAGAGACAATGTCTAGTTAAAAGAACTGGAAATGCTAATGATCTTCGTGGAAAGAGTCTGGTTAAAATAGCTAGGCCAGGATTCAAAAGGTATACATTCATGGCTAGATCTCATGCACAGACTTTGAGCATACATAAAGGTATGTTTCGAGCGTCCTCACCAATGAGAGATTTGAATAGGACCATGGAAGCAAGGAAAGCTTCAAACAGATACAATAACCGTCAAAAGAATTATGGTCATGATAAGAATGATTGTAGTCATTTGAAGATGAAGATTGAGAGGTGTGCAAGGGAAGGTCGACTTCAAGGCTTGGGATATCGACATGTAGAACGAGGGAGATCCCTGAGGCAAAGAAATAAAGTTCGGACCTGGCAGCCATTTATGAGAGGCTATCAGAATAATAAAGGCAGAGTTAACAAATGACCTCAAGATCGGCATCAGGAACGATAGGAAGAACGGCCTCGTAATCAGTCTGCTGGAAATCAAGAAAACATGAATGGGGATAACCAGTTGATTTATTGGGTGATTAATAATATTAGCGGAAATGTGGGGGAAAGGCCTTCGAATATGATTATGAAGGCTGATTCGCATCATATCCCTGCACGGGAACAACGATAAAAGCACCTGCATCCGGATGAGACTATAACATTTTCATAAGCGGACATGGTGCCAAATCAGACCCCACATGCAGACCCTATGGTTTCCTCGACAATTATTGGAAACTTCTTAGTGAGGAGAGTATTCATCGAGGGAATGGTGTCAAAGATATGTTCGCAAATTTCTTTGACCAATTGGACACATGTCGCAGCAATTAGAAAAAAATTCACTTTGTCATTGTTGGGCTTTACGGGGGAAACGATATAACCATTGGGGGAGATCACTTTGTCCGTGAAAATAGCTGATGGAGATAGATGGGTCATGATAGATTATCCTTTTGGAATCATCGATGCCTATTCGCCACGTAATGTAATTCTTGGTCGTCTATGGATGTGCACCTGATAATAAAATTTCATACAGAAAAGGGAATAGCTGTCATTCAAGGAGACCAAGCAGTGGCCAAGAGTTGTAACCTTACAGCAGTGAAGGGTGAGAGAAAAGTATCTTCAGTACCTCGGGAGGTTGGCCCTGCTAAGACAGAACAATTTCCCATTCGAGACCTAGGTACGGTAGCATTTGGGAAATTGATGCTTGAAGACATCAGGGAGAAGTTGAAGATCCTACTTGATGGATACGATGATGTATTTTCTTGGAGTACTTCTGATCTAATAGGATTACCCTCAAAGTTGGTATTCCACAAGTTAAATATTGATCCCCCGGTAAAGCCAGTCAAGCACAAATGAAGGATGTTTGCTTCGGAGCGAGCAGAGGCAATCAAGGCAAAAGTAGAAAAACTACTCAAGGCGGAATTTATTGAGGAAGTGTTTTACCTAGAATGGTTAGCTAACCCTGTGATGGTACCAAAGCATGATGGTGCTTAGATAATGTGTAGTTATTTCACATATCTGAATAAGTGTTGCTCAAAAGATAGCTATCCTTTTTCGCGGATCGATAAGTTGGTAGAATCTATAGTTGGCTATTAGGTGTTGGATTTCTTCGTTGATTAAAGGGGTATCAACAAATATTGATAGTTGAAGAAGATAAGGAAAAAAACTTTATTCATCACAGAAATGGGAACGTTTTGCTACAAGAAAATGTTATTTGGGCTAAAGAATGCAGGGATAACTTACCAGAGGCTAGTAGATAAATTATTTAAGAAACAAATCGGTAGAAACATTGAGATACATGTAGTTACATGGTTGTGAAAACATGGGTCATAAACGGTTTTTGGAGGATTTGAAAGAAAAAATCAAAGAGCTGCGCCGGTCAAACTTGAAGATTAATGCAGCCAAGTGTGTGATTGGAGTATGACCTGGAAAGTTAGGATTCATGGCTTCAGAAAGGGGTATCAATGTTAGCCCTGAGAAAGTTGAAGCCCTAATGAAATAAGAAGTCTGCAGACGTTGAAAGATGTTCTAAAACTTACTAGATCCCTGGATGCCCTAGGTCTATTACTATCGAAAGGGCAGAAAAACATATACTGTTCATTGATGTGCTGAGGAGGGCAAAGAAGTTCGAATGGATTAAAAAGTGTGAGGAGGCATTCAAGGAGTTAAAATAGTATCTTCGAACCTTACTGACGCTTATGAAACCAGAAAAGGGTGAAGTGTTATACCTCTACATATTCACTTCTCCTACGGTCATCAATGCAGTCTTGGTGAAAGAAAATGAGAGGCAGCAACAACCATTGTATTTTGTGAGTCTAGTTTTTCATGGACATGAGACAAGATACACAGCTCTCGAAAGGTTATTTTAGCACTGGTTCATGTAGCACGATGATTACGCCGTTATTTACAGGGGAATACTATTGTGTTGCTTACCAATCATCCTATTAGACAGATACTTTTGAATCCAGAACCTCTAGGAAGAATGGTGAAACGGGCTATTGAATTAGGGAAATATGACATTTAGTTTCATCCAAGAAAAGTGATCAAGGATCAAGATCTTACAGATTTCATAGTGGGGACTACGGAGCCTATAAAATTGGGTGAAGAAGTACAAAATAAGGAAGTTTGGAAATTTTATGTTGATGGTTCTTCACATTTGGGGGATACTGGAGCAAGTGTGTTGCTCACTAGTCCCGATGGTATTGATTACCTGTATTCGTTGCATTTTGATTCCAAATCTATAAATAACGGGGTCGGGTATGAGAACTTGATTACAGACCTTCGTCTAGCTAAGGAGCTAAAATTTGAAAATCTGGAAATATTCAGTGACTTGCCGATCGTGGTTCAGCAAGTCAAGGAGGAGTATGAGGCAAGAGAATACAGTTTGTAGCGATATTTGAAGCTACTGAAACCTTTGTCGAATGACTTTGGATCATATACCTTGACACAGGTGCCAAAGGAAGAGAATCATAAAGCATATGCTTTGAGCAAGCTTGTATCCTCTGATCTTGAATAGGCGCAGCTTCGAGGAACAGGAAGTGATGGTCCTTGAAGAAGGGGACTCGGGGATGACGCCAGTTGTTAGTTACCTCTGAGATGAAATCTTTCCAGAAGGGGAAATTGAGGCAAGAAAGATAAGGTTTAAAGCTCTGAGGTATGTGTTGTAAGATGTAGTGTTATATCGACGATGCCACCTTTAGCCTTTCCTTCGATGTGTCATCCTTTTCAAGGTTGATCATTTAATCAAGGAAGTTCATGAAGGAATATGTGGGAACCATCATGGGGCTCGATATGTAGCGAGAATGCGTATTAGAGCTGGAAATTACTGGCCTACGATGTTCGATGAGGCTAACAACTATATTCAAGGATGCCATCAATGTCAGAAACATGCGCCAATCATCCACGTTCCTCAGGAAGAGATGAAGAGTATACATTGCTTGTGGCCATTTGATAAATGGGGGATTGATCTAGGGGGGCCTTTTCCTGAAGCTCCGAGATGATTTAGGCATCTTATTGTTGCTATCAAATATTTCAAAAATGGGTCGAGGCAGAGCCATTAACAAAATATGACGGGTAAGTCTTTGATTGTATTTTGCTGGAAGAACATTATTTGTCATTTCGGTATTTCTAAGACCATAATAAATTACAATGGGAGGAAGTTTGCCCATGATCCTTTCAATAGATGGTGTGAGGAGTATAAGATACAATGGAAGGTGATGTCAGTATATCATTATCAGGTGAACAGACAAGTTCAAGTCACTAATCGTACAATTGTTAATGGCATCTGGGCAAGGCTCGAGGGTGCCAAGGGAATTGGATATGTGAATTTCCTAGTGTCTTATGGGCTTATCAAACAACTAAATCTTCCGCTATATGGGAAACACCTTATAGTTTGGTTTATGGTTCCGAGGTTGTGATTCCCGTAGAAATCGAAATACCAAGTCCAAGAGTAATAGTGGCTTATGAAGGGGAAAATGAAAATAATCACCATATAAATCCCGAACTGGTGGAGTAAAAACGATAATAGTGTCCCAACATGAAGCTAAAGTGAAGGAAAAAGACAATCGTTTCATGACTGGAGGGTTCAAAAAGTCCTGTTTAGACTAAGGGATTTGGCGATGAGGAAAAAAAGTCTACACGAGCCTGATGGAAAGCTAGTTACAAATGGTAAGGACCTTACATAGTGTTGAAGCGTATCTAGGAAGCAGTTATGCTCTCAAATGTAT
>JAUOBV010458892.1:0-10244 GCA_032360425.1 Rubia occidens | reverse complement strand
AAATATTATCCTCTTTTCATATTTATCATTTTGTTTCATAATAATTAAGCACGGTGTGTACTTTATCATATTGTGCTTAATTATTGCGATACTGTGTGAAATTGATTACAGATTATATGTGGATGATCGGCTTGTACTTTATCTTGCCGTGTCAAATTTGATTGCTTGCTACCTGATTACTTGAGTACTTGGCTGTGTTTATCGGGGTCCCCAACGTGATTGAAGTTCGGTCTAGTTCGGCGGGGAACGGTATAGACCGGACCGTACGGCTAGATCGGCTACTCGTGGCGTTTCTGGTATGCTAGCGTAAACATCTGTACTGATACGAGCTCGTAACTGAACATATTGGGCGTGGTTGACGAATATGGATTTCTAGATCTAATAGCCTTCGGACACTATTAAAAAGGTTATGTCTTGTATGTTAGTCAGAGTTGCCATATAGGCACTTGACTGCAACTTGACATTAACCACATGTATCCTTTTACTATGTGCTAGGATTTATGTGGCTATTTACTTTATGTGATCACTAAATTTAATTTGGTAATTATTGACGATGAAACCTCACTAAACAAGAAGCTTACCCTAGTTTAAATAACTCTAACAGGTATAGCTGAACAGTTAGAGTGAAGTACAGTGGTGCCTTTACTTCTTTTGGGAAAGAATCCTGGGTGAACCTTAGAATCTTTTGGATTAGCTTGTATTATAGTTATGTAAAATATTGATGTAGAACTGATCCCTACCGGATCCTTTAGAATCTTTGACTGTACTTTCGCTAAAGCTCTTGTTTAATATTTGTATTAAAACTTTCACTGTAATAGTAAGTTAGGTTTTGGATTTTCTAAATTGCTTCCGCATAAATTGTATTTGCACGTTACTGCATTTGAGTAATCCGATCCGTTGGATTCTCGGTAGCACACCCAGTCCGACCGGATACTAGCACTGAGCAAGTGGGTCGTGGATCTGGGGTGTTACACTGAGGGTGGAGGGTAAGGTTACGGCGGTAGGCTGGGGAGGGTAGGGTTAGGAGCTGGGTTTAGGGTAAATATTAGTTTAGGATTTTTAAGAATAGTTTAGTTTTTTAAATATTAGTTTAGTGTTTTTAAAGATAAATAAATTAAAATAAATTATAGGGTTTATGGTTTTTAAATAAATCATTTAGGGAAATAACCATTATTTTAATTCAATATATAAATAAATAGTATTCCTTGAATAAATTCAAAATCAGGAAAAGATATTTGAATTGTATGGAACAATCCGAAAATACTGTTTGGATGTAATTGAAAATTTTCAAATAAAATTCTGAAATATAAAATATTATAAGAATATATAAGAAGACATGAAATTATAAAAATAAATTTCAAATGTAAAATAATTTTTTGAAACATACATTTGAACTAAATAATTCTAAATAACTTTTGATGATATTACATTTCATGATTATTTAGTTTGGGAATAATAGAAATTAAAAATTGTTTTTGAATGTGCTGTTATGGATTTGTTCTATATGTTATACAATTTCATTACACATAACTGAATAGGTGATTTATTTTTAATAACATATTACATGAAAATTACATGAGTGTTATTATTATATGTAAATTACATGAGTGTTGTTTATGTTATACAATTTCGTTACACGTAATTAAATGCTTAAGTTTCATATACTTTTGAAACTGCGTATAAGATGAAAATTACACGAGTCTTATATTTCTGGGGTTTTAAACCTGAAATGTAAAGTTTAAATTTTATCTAGGAATAATTTGAAACTGAAGATTAAAAATGACATTAAAAATGTTAACTGAATAGAAAATTTTAAAAATATTATTTGGATCAAACTGAAAAATACAAATGAATTTGGAATATAAGATTTTATAAAAATTTGTAAGCAAACATAATATTTTAAAATTAAATTGTAAAATGAAAATAATTTTCCTAAAATAACATTTGAATAAAATATTTATAGAGCTAAATTTAATGATTGTCCCATTTATTTATCATTTATTTTGTGAATAACGGTATTTAAAAATTATTTTTATAGTGTGTTTTTAGGAATTTGTTTTATAGTTATACCATTTCATCAAATGTAACTGAATATGTAATTTATTATTTATAACAAATTTTATTTTATTTGTATGTGTTATATATTCTCTTATAATCAAGTAATTTTTTGGATGATAATTGTATTTCGTATATTACAGATGAGCGCTGGCGGTAGACCCGCTGGAAAAGGTCGTAGTATCCGTGAAAGGGGGATTAGTGCGTCCGCTAGACATGCGAGAAGTAGTGCGTATGTCCAAGAACAGTTGCCGGAAATTATGTAAGATCACGAGGTACCTATTGAGCCACCTTCTCCTAGGCCAGGTGAAAATTTTGAGCCAATGAGAACCTGGGATGGTCCGGATCTGAACATTGTCACTGATGGTGGAATGTATTCATTCCGAGAGGAAACAAACTGGCAATCAATGTTTCATCCAGGGGGTGAAGTACCCACATGTAGCCCGCATGATGGCTGTGGTGTAGATCCACATGGTAAATCCAATGTTCCTCATTGTGGCCCTGTAGAGAAGGCTATACAGGCGAGGATGAACATTCCAGCACTTGGTCGTTAAGGAGGTAGATATATGAACAGGAACAGAGCATGTCGATTCGCCTAGTCTTCTGGTGGATCGTGCAATGTTCGTGAGGCTGTCACTGATAGGGGTGTTCAAAATAAGAGGAAACATGTTGATGATTCCAAGATTGTGCGTGGGCCGATGTTGGTGGCCCGGATGATGACCTTGTTTTACCTAGTTTTGGGGGGCATGTAGCCGTCGATGTTTGGAATGGTATAAAGCGGGATTTGTTGAAATGCCACATGCGTGCAACTCTTTGCAAGCAGCTGGTCACTACTCTCCCGGATTACACCGATGTTGTTCAGGCCAGGATATGTGCTACCGGCCTGTCTCATCTTTTTGCGATTATGTTTAAGTACCTGGACTTGGCATTGAAATCTGCCTTTGTTGAGAGGTGGCAGCCAGATACAAACTCATTACATATGCCTTTCGGGGATATGACAGTCCTGTCGCACGATATTGAGATAATTCTTGGAATACCCATTGAGGGTGGCTGTGTTGCTAGTACGATGTTAGTGGAGGCCCTTCAGGAGGGGAGTGCGGAGATTTTTGGGAAATACATGGAGTCCTTCTTAGGGGAAGAATGGAACGGGGGTAATATTGATGGGCAAGCAATGATGGACATGTGTGTAGCGGCGGGGAAGAGCGATAACTACCAATTCATGTGCTACATGCTGACCCTCTTTGCATCCACTCTCTTTGTTGATAAGACCGGAACTAATTTTTGAGCCAACTTGATCCCTTTAGCTAAGTCTCAACTGTCCTGGGGTTCGGCGGCCCTGGCCTATTCTTATTTACAGTTAGGAATTGCCTATTGATCTAAGGCTCTCATGCTATGTGGATGTTGCACGCTACTGCAAGCATGAATCTACGAATATTTTCCCATGTTCCGTTCCAGACGGAGTGCATCTCCATCTCTTCTAGGGTGAGCCAGCCGTTGGCATTCTGGAGAGAGATTGGCGAAGGATACGCAGCGTCTTATGACCATCAGGCGTCAACTGGATGCTTTGCAGGCTAATTAAGTTTAATTGCCAATGTGTTATATTTATTGTGAGAAGGTATGTTTGATTGGTTTGCATATGACTTTTATAATTTCCGTTAACAACTATAGGTTGATTGGATATCATATGGAAATGACTTTTCCAGGGACAGCAATGGGGTGACTCATTACCGTGGGGTGATTTGATACCTCGAAGTGATAGAGGCGTATATGCTCGATCGGATTGTGCACCAGGAAGGTGTCGTACAGAGAATACCTAACAGCATTAGGATTGTGCCTGGAGCAAGCCGATGATCCTTGGGCTATTCAGTGACTTATCCAGAGATGATGCGGTTGACTTTATGGGACATGAGGATGACATGGCACCGGGGTTAGGTAGCCAAGTTTCCTATTGCCACCAGTCCAGCTGAATGCACTATGGATTACGAGGACTGATTTTTGACTCATTCTCACCCCCTGATAGCAAATCCAGATAGGAAGGTACAAGAAATGGCGCTATCTCGAGAGATATCGATTTATTGGCACGTTTTCTGCAAATAATATTTTAATACTATTGAATGTAATTTATAAAATATGATAACACATGTTCCATTTTGAGCAGTTGTTGGATAATGGGATGAGCGACTTGGATCCGTTTGACTGGAGATATTCGTGAAATACCTATGGACTGTATGCAGGAGTTGGTGGCTACTTTGAGACCTCTTCACACTGAGTACCATAGATGCCACGGTTGTGAACACATTTTGTAGGCGATTGGCACTTTTATGTATTTCACAGGATTGGTTCAATCATAACCAATTATGTAGTCCTTCGAAATGAGAGCTTATTCTGATTGAATTGTTGTTATTCGTACCGTTTGAATATTCTAGTTAATTACTGTACTAAGTACTCTACCGTTACATGCAATGACATAACCCCTGGATTGGTCAATGTAATTCATTACATTAAAAACATGTTAATATAGTGTTACCAAAAACGATAAAATATAGTACATATTGTAACAGAAATAGACCAACGTAACTAGTGGGGTCCGACTTATAAATAAATAATTGTCTTCCATTAATTACGTTACTTGGTATGCTTTGTTCCAAACTTCCATCCTCCTACGATAGGGTAGTTCCCACATGACAATATCTGTTTTTTTTTTTGCAAACAATCCACTGGTAAGGGACTGGGGGCATGGGGCAGTTTCCCTTCACAAGTATCCTTACGAAATGGTTTGCATTGGCCACGTATACGATGTGTAACTCCCTCGATGTTCCTTCCTCGCTCCCGCCCACTCTCAAGGGTAGAATTGACAACAAAGGTTTGTTGAACCAGTATCGGTGATGTAGTATAAAACTTCAACCGTGTTGTAGTGGGTTGCTACAGGAAACATATCCCCTATTACCATGAACCAGTGTTCAGGACCGCACAGACCTCTGGAGTGTCTAACACGGGTCCTGACCAAATCAACGTCATCCTTCGAATCGTATATAGGAATATAATCTGGCCAATAAGTCGATATCTCATTATAAATCGTACGGCGGGCTCCTGACCAGTCACCTTCACCGTCTACGTGGAAGGCATCAGCCACAAATCGGAAGCTACAATTTCCATCACCCTCCACATCGTTCCAGCCCGCGATGTCATGCCTGATAATGTGGGGAACACTTTCAAGATAGGGGAATGTTGTTGCGGGAAAAAATATTATGATCATGACCTAACAATTTAACCCATTTAAGAGTTTTATAACTGTGCCATAAACTGAAAAGACTTCATAATGTGGGGGAACATACCGTGTCGTCTTCCTCGCGCTGATGTACTGAAACCCGGTAACCTCAAACTGTGTTGGCTCGGGGATGATCCGTAACGCTTATTATGTGCTCATGGTAGCGCGGTGATCACCTTATAGACCTTTATTGGGGGACCTGCTTGCTAGGTCCACCACGTGTCCTCGTAAAATTATCCGGATCTTCAATTCCATCGTTCTTTGGATACAGCTGCTCTTCTATATAGCTGGAAATCCTACAGAGAACAGATGGGTCACTACTAGCAAGCTCCTCCAGCTGACTATTGAACAATGATTGGTCCTGATCACCCCTGGAAATATTATCAGAGCTATGAAAGTCGACACCGAGAACCAGTGTCTTAAACAGTGGATGAATGTCATCCAAATACAGGGGGATTCCTTGTTCAATTGTTGTATGCATGACACAAGCACATGGTATTCACTGCGTCGAATGCATTACACAACCACAATATGCATTAACCCGTGCTCCAAGTGTAGCGACCCTTCTCCGCTCTTCCTTGAACTTATCAACACAATATTTAGACACAGTGTTGAACATGTTGTGGAAAAATGATTGTACGATGCAATCTACCGGTGTGCGTTCTTGATCTTTCCAGGATTTCCTTAATCTTAGTAATATGGGCGGCTATCATCAGGTCAACACGCCGCGATATCGTATCCAGGGAACCAGTGGATGTTTGCAACCACCCTTTCAATGACGAGTATGCCCTTTCTACACGATATGTAGTTGTGTTCCCAAAATGAAGATATCCATTCGTCCATGCCTGAACGATTTTCTCCTTATGGGGGTTGAGCTACATTTTCTCTACATAATTAATAACTGCTTCGCTCGAAGACCAACCAGCCCTCAAATCTATCAATGGAACTTCGTATGCAACAATGTTAGGGGCATTTCAAACTCGTGACCACACACCACTTTTAAAGTATGCCCCGTTCCTTTTACTCAGTGTTAGCACAATAACACATGCACATCCTTGTTAATATGCCAAGTACACAGTAAATGTTTCGAGTCTAGAAACACCACCCTAATTGACATGATTAAACCGAGCTCACGATCTGTGACTACAACCTCGGGGGAAGGTCTATCAACAAGCAATCTTCTCAATTCATGAAGAATCCACTCATAAGTGTCTGCCGTTTCTTCGACGACAATAGCATGCGTGATCAGGAAATTCAAGTTAGACGGAGACATCCCAACCATCTCAATTAAGGGCATGCCGTATTGATTCGTCTTGTAAGTTGAATCGATGGCCACGATCCATGGATAAGTCTGGAACGCCACAACAGATTCATGATGAGCCAAGAATAAGTGGGTAAGAGTACCGTCAGGAGCTGCACGGTGGCTCATTACGTATCCGTTGGAGATAGCCAGGTGTAAACAATTCTCAGCTGTGTTGCACCCATCTCGCCTTTCTCTTCCATAGGCCGATTGCTCATTATATATTTGTCTAATGGTTTGATGCATGACCGGAAATGAGCAACTAACATTCACATTGATATGCCTAAGAGCTGTCTCAGCGTCCTTCTATTCTCTTATCATTTGTTTCGCTTCAACATGGAGCCTGCTACTCTGTCTATTTCCTCAGAATAAACTAAAAACTAGTGGTTGTGTATCCATCGCCTAGGATTCTTGCATGGTTGAATATTCCAACCATCCCCTGTTTTACTCTCTCGCATAACAATCATGAAAGAGCAAAAACAAGATCTAGTCAACGTGTTACTTCTTCGAACAACATCAGAATCACTCAAATCGATGGCCTTCTCATTCCGGCCTCGATTGCAAATACGGTATATCCTTAGGGGCCCATTATTATTATTTTTGTACGAAAACATGACAAGTTCAAATCTAACACGAAGGGCAGTCTGTTGTAGGTACGAATAAGTTTCGATATGACTCGGAAACAAATCTATTGTAACGAATGTTGAGTAACCATTCTCACCTGGAACCGGTCCAAATGAGCTATCACCATCCTACAAAAACAAAATATTTTTAGCTTTATATTTTCGTGCACGCACAAAATGTAATGTGAAAATATTTTTCAACACAATCAATTCTAAAAACTAATCGTACAAAAACACTTTAATTTTATTTCAAACTACAAGACATCAACCTTCACGTATTACAATTAACAGTATACTAACTACTAGTAAGGAAATCTACGACTAACTTAATAAATAACCCCATTTTTAATCATACATCATACATAATTCTAATAAATAATAACATACACCTCCACATTGTTATGACTAACATAAACATATTATTTTATTTGTACCAACGTTTCATGCCAATTAGTATGAACCCACACTAAATTTTGTTATATCATCATTAATCGAGTTCTATCCATATGTTATATGTAATATTAGCCTACCAGCAAGTCCACAAATATTTCGTATACTGTAAAGCCAAAATTCATTACATACAAAAATTTGTTTTCATTTCAAACTACGTAAAAAATCATACAAAACCACTAAAATAATTAAATGAATCCAAGTGCACTTATTTTACCATGTCAAATAAAAAAACTTTTGCCCAACGACTAGCCTTTGTTTCATTCATTTTTTTTCAAAAACAGTCGATTATGAACGTTGTGAGTGTTTGTCATAAATTCCAACTTCGATTACGACCGATAAATAAGTCAAATTCAAACCTAATTTCCTTACTTATTTTCATGCATGTAATGACAACAAATAAAATCAACTTTGTCATTTTCTCCTAAGTTTCCCACCAAATTTCTTTCACTCATAATTCTTTTCAAACTCACTTTTAAAACGAAATAACATCAACAATTACACCATCACTATCACACGGATCCTACCGTATAATTTAATGTGTAGGTGTTTCTTCAAAAAGGAAAGGAATTGGCTCAACATTTATATAATACTAATTTAATTAAGATTAAAAAAATTATAATTAACATTTATATAATACTAATTTAA
The DNA here is from genome assembly GCA_032360425.1 of Rubia occidens. Classification (NCBI taxonomy): domain Eukaryota; kingdom Viridiplantae; phylum Streptophyta; class Magnoliopsida; order Gentianales; family Rubiaceae; genus Rubia; species Rubia occidens. The sequence goes on along the minus strand of JAUOBV010458892.1, from coordinate 1,900 downwards.
GTAAGATTAATTTTTATTATTATTTTACGTAAAATTAACATACTCCCTCTGTTTTGTTATTTATGACACACTTACTATAAATGGATGTTTTCTTTTATTTGGCACTCTTTCTATTTTTGGAAAGATTCTTTCAATTTCATCCACTCATTCTACTTTTTACTTTCTACATTCAATTTCATTCATTCATTTTCTTCACCTAAATCCAATCACCTAAACTTACGGTGCCATAAATAGAAAAATAGAGGGGGTATTATATCAACTCTTAATGATGAAATACAGAAGAATATTAAATTCCACATATGGAGCCATGCATATACAATAAAAATTTATATAACTACATTTGAAATTATAATAAAATATAATTTGCATTAATGATGAATTAAAATATAAACTTCTATTTAACCAGCTAATAATTCATAACTTTAACAATTAAATTTAAAATACCATGACTATCACATCGATCCCTTCTTAATGTGCTACCAAATTAATTAATGTGTAGGTGTTCTTAAAAATAACAGGAATCGACTATACATTTTATGATCTCTTTTTATATAACCCTAATATAAGGTAAGTTTAATTTTTAAAAATTTACGTATAATTTACATATTATCAACTCTTAATGATGAATTCTAGAAAAATATGTTAAATTCAACGTATGGAGTCACAAATACACAATGAAATGCTATAGAATTACATTTTCAATTATAATAAAATATCACATCTATACATTATGAAATAAAATAAAATATTCTATTAAAAACAATTCATAACTTAAACAGTTAAATTAAAAAATAAATCAAAAGCCATGGAGTTTAGACTACCCAAAATGTAGAGTAAAAACTATAAAATATTTTGCCAAATCAGAAATTTTACATCCACTTTTATAGCCATTTTATGAGATTTTCAGATCAAATGGCATTAAATATGGGGAGATGGGAGTTGGGGGCAAGAGAAAGGAAGAGAAAATGAGAAAACATGGGGAGAGAACCGAAAATGGATTAAAATGAGAAGAAAAAGGAAATATGAAATGAGAACGGAAATGAAACAATAACCTGACAAAATATCGGGGAGAACTGCAAAAAATAAAAGAAACCCGGCAGGAGAAGGAAGAAGGGAACGAGAAGAAAAAGGAAGAAGGGAACGGGGAGACAAAAGGAGAGCGGGGAAGGAGAAGGGAATGGGGGGAGAAGGCAAGGAAGAGAATAATAGGGTGGAAGGGGGAGGAGAATGGGCGGGGGAGAAGGGAGGGATGAGGAGAATGGCGGGGCAGGGGGAGGAGAATGGGGAAGCCACAGAAACGACGGGAATGGAGGCGGAGAAGCAATGGGAACAGGGGCTGTAGATTCGGAGTCGGATTGGATCGGCTAAGATTCTGGATCGGACCGGCTCAGATTCTGGCGAGGGGAAATGAGGCTGGCGGCGACAGATTTAGATTCAGGTGACGGGAAAAGAGGAGGAGAAACGACGGAACCTGGAGGCGCTACGACGGGAAAAGGGCCGGAGATATCGAGAACTCGCCGGTGAACACCACCTGGACATCGCCTCCGGTGCCACCGCCTCTGACGCCACCTCCGGGAACCACCACCACCGGCGACCACCATCATCGGCGGCGTCACCACTAGCAGCACCACTAGACGCACCACCACTTAATTACAATTAATATTAAGTTAACATTTAATTTTCTTTTCTAAATTATAATTAATATTAATTAATCAATAATATATATTCTATTTATTTTCTCATTAAAAATAATTCAAAATACAATTTTAATAGTACAAATACAGAGTATGATTAAGTAAAACGGTAATATACAAATATAACCTTATGTATTTGAGAAAGTGCAAATATAACCCTGAGATAATTTTTAGTGCAAATATAACCCTAACTAATTGAAGAAAGT
>JAUOBV010458781.1:0-10244 GCA_032360425.1 Rubia occidens | reverse complement strand
TTTTTACTAGTATCAACTTAGAATATGAATTTCCACATGACATTCGGCGGGGGTTATCATTAAAGTTTTTGATATGTCACAGTGTATTGTTACAGTCCGTTTTCCTATATTTTATTTTTCCTTGAAAAATAAAAATTGTGCTCCCTTAGTTACAGGAGAATTTGCATAGAAATTTTTTCGTGATTTTCAAGAAACATGTTTCACTGTAAATATATGTAACTACTGATAATAACGGCGCATAAAAAATTGATATTTAAAAATTACACGTTACTACGAATCTAAAATATCTCACACAGTAATACTATTGTTCATATATATATATATATTCAAATGTGTGGTCAAAATTCAACAAGTTTGACTGTTAAATGGTAAGTGTGCAGATTTGGTTGGGACGGGGGAGTACAATTTTATCCAAAACAAAATGAGTCTGTTTCTTGAAAGACGATTTTTCCATAAATTATTAAAAGACCATGGTTTAAACTGCAAAATATAATAAATCAAGACAAAATTTTCGTACTCCCTCCGGTCCCTTATTTATGGCTCCCTTTGACTAAAAATTTTTTATGGCATGTTTGATCATCGATAACTTTTGTTGTATACAATAACAGACATTATGTGAGATGTCTTTGAATTCTCCGTAACGTGTAGTTTCTGAAAAGTAAAATATTTTAGTCTGTTATTGTACGTAACTAAAGTTATCAATGGTCAAATATGCTTTGAAAAATGTTAGAAAAAAAGGGAGACATAAATAGGGGACAAGAGGTAGTATTATATTTATCGGTCATGAACTTATAACTATTACATAATACATAGTAATTTTTTAATACTTCAACTACAATATTTTACCTTTTTATTATGTAATCCAACATCTTTTTTTTTCATATGGCAAAACACAGCAGTGTGAAAAATCATTTCATTTCAAACAAATAAAGTATTAAGTTGCAAAAGTAAAGAGAATCAATTCCACATATTTTACCAAATCTCCACTAGCAAACAAAAAGGAAGACTACCAACTCCAATAACAAACTAAACCAATCTAAGTTTGCACTTCAATCAAACTTTTTCGAGCAGAACCGAATGAACAAGCGGTAAAAGTTCTCTTTTTTTTTTGGGCGGAAGGGAGTGATTTATTAGGCTCTCCACACCTTAATTGAAAACCTGAAATAGTACAAATCTGTCCATGATCGATAAAGTAACTTAGCTTAGAGAAAAGCTAAGAATATATTATACAAGCGTAAATCTCATGAGCTATCGAAGGGTGATGCGTGCTGTTGATGATCACCGTTCCCTGCCTTAATTGTGTTGCTGTTGATGTGAGGATAGTGGTCTTGTAGTTCGGATCGAAGGAATCCCCAATTGATCTGCCCTGATTGCTGACCTCAAGGCCTGAGAACGCTCTGATGGTTGGACAATTGTGCATGCAGTGGACTGGGCAATCCTAGATCGTGCCAGCGTGTGAGATGCCGCATTTTGTTCCCTGTAGATGTGCTTCCATGTGATCTCCTTGTCCGCAGCCATTCTGTGAATCTCCCATATGTCTCTCTGGATCATCCAAGGAACCGGAGAAGTGCGATTGATAATTTCAATTGCCTGCAATGAATCAGATTCAACAATCAAAGGAAAGAACTGAAATTCAGTGCATAGTTTGAGTCCTTCCAGTAGAGCATGTATCTCAGCATGAAGGACCGAGTCAATGCCAACCAGATGTTTAAATGCTGTCAATGTTGGATTCCCAGATGGTGTTCTAACTATAATACCTGCAGCACTAACTGAATTCTTAGACACAGAAGCATCCGTGTTTAGTTTAAATCCTTTGTCTGGAGGGTTCCATTTATATGCCTTTATCAGTTTTGGAGGTTTAGTTTTGAAAATTGCCATCACACCAATCTGAATAAGTAGGGAGCATTCCTCAGTTTTTTTTTTGAGGGTGGATTTTGAAGATGTCAGTGAGAATAAGCATGATTTCCTTTTTCATTTCCGTTAAATTCAATGCTTTATTATCATATAGGAAACTACATCTAGCCTTCCAAATGATCCAGCACGTTACTGAGCTAGCCACTGAAATGACATTCAGTTTTGTTTTTGTTCTACATGGATATGACCAGATGCAGGAAAGATGATCAAATATATGCATCCTAAATGTAGGACTTATTTCCAGCAAGCCAAAAACATAAGCCCATACTGATTTAGCCACATAACATAGATTGAAACAGTGATTCATTGAATCCATAGATTGACAGAAAGGGCATTTATGTACTGAGACTATTCCCATACGATTTAGAGTTTCAGCAAAAGGTAGACAGTTATTTAAAAGTTTCCAGATGAGAAAAGAGATCTTTGGAGGGATGATCGGGGACCATACCTTTTCCAAGCTTGAGACTTTGTTTCTTTTCTTTCTAATCAACTGATAAGCACTATGTACTGAGAATATACCTGTGGATGAGTGCTTCCATATCATTCGATCACTGTGTTCATACAGTGTAATCGGTTCCTGCAATTTGTTAATGACATGCATCGGTAGTCCAGGAGCTAGGTGTTGTGTGTGAAGTGTCACATTATTCAGGAACTGTGCAACAGTAAGATATGGCAAATAAATGTTAATGTCATGTTTCCAGTGTTCAATTAAACTCCCCATTCCAGACCAATTTGCTACCCAGAAGTTCACCTGTCCATTACCAACCAAGATTTTTGTGTGCTGAGAGGCTAAATGCGAAACTTTTCGCACTCTATTCCATGCATCCGAATTGCGGTAAGATTTAGGGATAGACCATATAAGCTTAGACCAGAGGGAAGTACCCATCTGTAAATTCCACCAAAGTTTTATAGAGAAACTTGTGATGAAATCCTGGATTGCAATGAATCCTAAACCATTTTCCGAAAATGGGAAGCTCATTCTGGCGAATGATTTCCAGTGCCTATGTGTATCATCTTCAGTGTCCCCCCATAAAAATGAGTTGTAGATCATTTCAATTTTTTCAATGATATGGGCGGTGGGGGACATGACACTCCATATGTGGATGGGGATTGAAGCTAGAGTGTGTTTAACTAGGATTATTTTACCTGCTGGAGATAGCCATCTATTATTCCAGTGCGAAATCCTGAAATTTATTTTCTCCACTATTTCAGTGAAGTGCATATTCAGTTTCCTACCCTTGTAGATATTGACACCCAAATATTTGAAGGGTAGGGAACCTTGCTGCATACCAGTTAGTGCATAAATTCTATGCCTGGTTACAGAGCTTGTCTTTGAACCAACATAGAAATCACTCTTTAGATAATTCACCTTCTGACCCGAGGCTAACTGGTATTGCTTCAAGAATTCGATTAGATTTGTGCAAGACTTTTTAGTACCCTTAAAGAAAATGACTGTATCATCAGCGTAGGACAAGTGAGATAAGCTGAATTGTAGACCCGGTACTGAGAAACTGTCCAATAAATTTTCCCTGAACATAGCTTTTAATCCTCGGTTTAAGAGTTCCGTTATGAAATTAAATAACGTTGGGGATAAGGGGTCTCCCTGTTTGAGACCCCTTGTGGCAGAGAAGTATCCATATGGACAGCCATTGACAAGTACTGAGAAAAAAGCAGATTTTATGTTCGTCATGATGAGCTTAACAAAATGGCCATGAAATCCATACTTAAGGAGTACAGAATTTAGCATTGGCCATGATACTCTATCAAATGCCTTTGTCATATCCAATTTGGCTATGACATTAAGGCATTGATTTGATTTGTCCAGCATTCTCACAGCTTCTTGCATAACAAGAATATTATCAGAAATACTTCTACCTTTGATGAAAGCTGATTGTTCGATTGAAACACATTTATTGACCAGTGGGTTGATTCTATCAGCAAGGATTTTGGAGATTACCTTGTTGCTAAAGTTAGCAAGATTAATTGGTCTGAGGTCTGTGAACTGAGTAGGGGTCTGGATTTTTGGAATTAAGGTAATGAGGGAGCTGGTTACTGATTTAGGCATAGGGACTCCACACATGAACTCCCTGACACAGGTTAGTAGATCAAATTTTATTGTTTCCCAAGCCCATCTGTAAAATTTTCCATTAAAACCATCTGGTCCTCCACAACTATGTTCACCTAGATTGAACACAGCATGATGGAGTTCTTCCATCATTACTGGCTGTAGGAGTGTTATGTTATCTGCCTGAGTGATTGTGGTGGGAATAAAAGTGAGGAAATGAGTTAAGCTAGTTCCTGTTATGTCTATGCTGTCCTCAGTTAGCAATGTTTTATAATAAATGGCTGCTGCTTCACCTATTTGATGCTGCTCTGTTAAAATGAGATTCTCATGTTTAATTTTGTTTAATCTGAGCCTGTTATGTTTATCTTTGACCGAATTGTGAAAGAATGTGGTGTTAAGGTCACCCTACTTTAACCACTGTTGTCTAGATTTCTACCTCCAGAAATCATTTTCCTCAGTCTGTCTATCTAGGTGCTCCTGTCTAGCTTGATTTAGTCTATTAAGACTCTCTATGGATCCTATTGTGTCATGGATAGTTTCTGCATTTTGGACATTCAATTCAGCTCTTTTTATGTTTTCAAACAGATTACCAAAATGCAATCTGTTCCATACTTTGATGTCCTGTTTTAATCTCTTAAGTTTAAGGCTGAAACCTATCATTCCACTCTCATTTATAGCTTGATTCCAAGAGTGTTTTACTAATTCCATAAATTGAGGTCTCCTTGTCCACATGGACTGGAACCTGAAAGATTTTGGCTGAGATGGCTGAGAATTTGTATAAGTCAACAGGAGAGGTGAGTGATCAGATGGATACCTACCTAAGACTTGAACTGATGCATTACTGTATTTCACAAGGAAATCATTATTTGCCAAGGTTCTGTCTAATCTTTTGCACACTCTATCCCTGCCTTGTCTACCATTAGTTCAAGTGTATAAATTTCCACATGTTGGAATTTCTACTAGATTGTTACTGGTGATAAAGGTATCAAAATCTAGCATACTGTCAGGATTTTGAGGTGCATTACCTTTTATATTCAGCAATAACTCTAGAGACATTGAAATCACCAGTCAGGATGACTGGGATAGTTGCAGAGGACACTATTGCAGCTAGTTCATCAAACATATTCTGCCTATCAGTCCTAAGATGTTTTCCATAGATAGATAGGAGGTGAAACATCTCATTTGTGGCCATGTCAGAGATAATAATGCTGGTGAACTGTTCTTTTTTGCAGATAATGTTTCCCTGGAACCCATCTTTAATCATTATCCAAGTTCTACCATCTTGAGAAGGGAAACCTGAGAAAAATCCCAGTTTCTTGACATAGTTCTCTACCTGATCCTGATTTTGTTTAGTTTCAATTAGAACCAGAATAGAAATTTGGTGAATCACAACTAGTTTCTTTAATCTAATTAAAGATCCCTGGATTCCTCTTAAATTCCATGTTAGAAGGTTAACCGTCATTGATAACCTTTGTTTTAGCTTTCATGCGTGTAATTATCATATTGGGTGATTGGAAGAAATTGTTGACCTTATCCGGCGGTTTTGACGTACCCGGTGGGGTTTGATCTGTTGATGGATCTTGTAATTGGATCTGGTCTGACTCCTGTGAATTGGGGGTTTGCAGCCCGTCCTCCACCTCATTTCCCGATATTAGCTGGAAGGTGTGTACCTGAGTAGTGGTTGTTGGGGTTACTTCTTCCACCTCTATTCCGGTGCTTAATCTGTCAATCTGTGGGATGTGTACCTGTGTAAGATGTATTTTTGATAGAACGTTAGTACTAAAATCCTTGAAGCATTGTAGATGTTTGTTCCTATTTGAAATCACAGGGGGATCAGAAGTCTCCTGTTTGTAGCCTATTAGATCATCCTTTGTTTTCCAATTGTTGTGGTTCCTGGCAGTAAGCTTTCTGGCTTGGTGGGCAGCTGACTTAGCCTTTTCTTTTCCAGTGGCAGGTGTCACAATGCTCTAGCCTTGTGGATGTATTTCTTCTCCTATGTCCAAAGGATCCTTTAGATGCTGTGTGTCAAGAGCATCGACATAGACCTCATGCTCTTGGGGTTGTACCTGGACCTGCATAGGGAAGACAAGGGGTTCCTGCAACGGAACAGCAGAGAGGTTCTCTACAGATTGATTCAAAGTAATTGGGTTCCATTTTTCTTTTCCTTTGACAACCGTGTTATCCACTTGCTGTTTGTGTAAAGTTTTTTCTTTTGGTTTACCACAGTCTGTGAACTTATGTCCGATCTTGGAACACTTGGTACAATAGTATGGATGATCCTCATATTGAATAGGGTACCATTTACTCTCCCTTGTTGAGCCAAGTCTTATTGTATTAGGGGAAAAAGCCTGTTAGATCCATTTCTACACATAACCTGATGGTAGATGGCCTAGATTGGTTTATAGTCGGGGGGTCTGCAAATATCAGCTCACCAAGTCTAGCAGCTATGATTGGAATTGCTTCCTTATGCAAGTAATAAGCTGGGGGAAAACTGATGTTCAACCAAATTGGTACCAACGGTGGTTCTTCATTAACATCAAAAGTTTTTGTCCATTTTAAGACTTTCATGTAGCTTCCTCCTATATTCCAGTTCCGTTTTATCCAACATCGTTGTATATCTTCCCCATGATCAAATTTTATGAAGATATGCCTAGAATCTAGGGCAGTGATTACAACATCTCCTTTAAAATCAATCTTCTTAAACTGAGAACGAATGTATTCAAGAGTAGGCCTACCTCGAGGAAATTTTTCGACCAGGTGGCGTTTGAATGGTTCCGAGAGCAGCTCAATCTCAGAATCATCGAATAGAACATCAACCTCCCCCTTGAATTCAGTAGTTGGATTCAGTGGAAATTTTGAGGGGGGTTGATTTAGAGCATTGTTAGATTGGGGAGGAGGGTTTGCTAGTATCTGACTATAGGTAGGGTGGCTCGCACCGGAAGGTGGAGCCTCCATGGCAATGATAGATTTCTGCTTTCAGGTGGTGATTGTCGGGGGAAGATGTTCAGGTGATGAATGTTACCGTTGTGGGCGGAGATACGGTGGCGCTGAGTTTATGAGTAAAGTAAGAGAGAGGGGAGAGGAGATCGAAAAGTTGGCAACACTAGCAAAACACGATACCACCAACTCATTTCAGTTTTAATTTCATTTTGGTACCATCATTATAAAATGTCATTTGATGAACATGTATACGAATAGAATAGTTCTCTTGAGAGACAGTCTTTTTATAAATTATAGAAAGATCAAATTTTAAAGTGTAAATTAGAAGAAATTAAGATAAATTTTTTGAGTTGTATGAATCGGGTTATACATTTTATGACTATTACATGTTGCATAATAAATTTTTAATATTACAACTAAGATCTTTTACCTTTTATTATTCTAAATATTTAATTTAATAATTAAAATCACATTTATAGCCAAATTCTATTGCCTAATTTTCTATTATTATTATTATTTAATTTTAAACTTTCAAAAATGGCAAACTTATATTCAAGTATAAATAACTAACACATTAGAGAGAGAGAGAAAGATGCATGCTTATGATAAATTATCCAGTATTTCGGGGATATCTTCAACATTATATTCCCAATAGTATAAGAATTGCTACTAGCCTACTACGGTTCTTTTCCTTTGGACAAAAAAGTGATAACGCTCGCCCGCAGCGTCCCCACCTGTCTGACACCCCAGATTTTGGTGGAGGAGGTAAATTCACGGTAGCCCAGTGCCAGGACTCGTTGGCGATTACTGGACTCGGTGCACACAAGGGACCCACACTACTCATGTACACCCGTGGGCGTACACTTGCTACACATGAACATCCCCACACTGTCGCTGCCGAGTATTGAACCTGTGACCATTGGACCAAACTAACCAACGTCCCAACCGCTGGGGTACACCCGTGGGTGTTCTTCTATAAATAGGCATACAGTCAGGTTCACAAAAATAACGAATACTCTAGAAATAGTTCTCTGAGTGTTTTAGGTGAACGGAGCTGGCACGTTAACTGACTGTCGAATAGTCAAATTCGTGTGGATACCATCATAGGTCAGACCATTTGTGCGACTTATGATCGAATCACTTTGTCAAAGATTCACTAATCTAATATTAATATTTTTCACAATATATATCATTGATTCTGGATTTATAGTATTGGTGAATAATTACAGTGGTATCATAGCCTATATGATATACATGCATTTATATGATTTATGCATGATTATAAATTTTTATTTGAATGATTATATTTATATATCATGAATAATTAATTTTGTTTAAACATTTGATGATTATCCTAATATGATGCTCATTATACGATGATAATATATATATATACGGATATATTATGGTTTTGGAGAACACCAATCAATGAAAATACAAGATTTTCATTTTATTCATTCTTTTGTATATGTTCATATGATTTTCATGAACGAGTTCTTGAATGATTTGCTAGAAATTTAATTTCTTGAAATCATAAATTTAATTTAATCTTTTAATTAAATATTGGGAGTGAAAAAAAGCTTGGCAATATTATTAATATGATTAATGGTATTTTTCAGCAATAATTTTGAAAGAAAATTTACCCAAAATCATGTTTCTTTGCAATAGTTGTTGGAGAAAATGATGTCGCAACACTATTTATTTATTTTTTAATTTAAAAGGGAAAGGAATTGAACTTAATTTTAAAATTTAAGGAAGAGAAATCATGCAATTAATGGACCAATCAATTACAAAAAATCAATTCATCAAAATTGACATTTAGAGTCATTTACCATAAGAGTAAATATCATGCAATTAATGTACCAATCAATTGCAAGATTTACTCTTATGATAAATGACACTAAATGTCAATTTGGAAATTTTGATTTTTGCAATTGATTTGGCGTCAATTAACAATTATATAATTGCTTATTTTGCTCCCATGATAAATTCTCCTTAAATGTATATTATGATAAACGTTTTAAAAGGAAATGAGTATATGCAATTAAACTATTCCCTAATATTATTTTATTTGTAAATTATTCTTAAATTGTATTAATTATTCATCACAGTTAAAGAGTTAAAATTTATCGATTAAATATTTGGAATTTTCAAGAATGGTCAAAAGTGTGTTGATAGGGAAGGGAGTATCAGAGAAGTAACCTGATGTATTATTATTATTTTAATCACACTTGGAAATTATTTAATGAAATAATTAATTATTTTAATTAATTTAAAGAGTTTAAATTTTATTCAAATTATTTATGATTTGAGATTATTATATGAGATTTGAAATCGATAAATGATGATAAAGTGTTTATCTATTAAAATTAATGTGATTAATTGAGTCTTAATACAATTTAATGTGATTAAATATAATTAATCTAATTAATATGATTAATCAGATTAAAATAATTAATACGATTAATATCAAAGAGTTCGTCTCTTGAAAGACGGTCTTTCAATAAGTTATGGAAAGACCAAAGTTTAAACTGTAAATTTGAAGAAATAAAAATAAAAATTTTGGGTTCTATTAATCGGGTCATAAACCTATCACTCCTAAATGTTGCAACTAAAACCTTTCACCTTTTTATAATTTCAATTCAACCCCGTCTTTCCATATGCCTATGGAAAGACGATCTTTCCCAAAATTTTGCCAATATCAAATATGAATAAATTTTGTTCAAATTTATTTATTCAAATACTTTTGCAATGTCAAGTCAATTAATGGGAATAATTGAGTTTTAATACAATTTGTGGTGATTAAATGTAATTCATAATATTAATATGTTAAATATGATTTAATAAAATTAATTTGATTTAATTTGATTGATTCTATTTATACGATTGATTTAAAATATTACCAATTGTTTCCCTCAAAATATGATCCAATTAATATGATTAATTTCAATAAAGGTAATCGATCCAATTGGACTAGCATGATTTAATGTCATTAAATTTTTAATATAATTGATATTTATTGAAAGTAATCAATCCAATTAGCGTGATTTAATGTGATTTAATTTTTGCAATGTATTGAATATGATTAATGTGATTGAACGTAATCAATCTGAGCAGTGGATTTAATGTGATTAAATTTTGGTTATTTATTTAATATAATTAATGTGATTTTTTTTATTTAAACCACGATTGGTTGGGGGATTTATTAGGCACCCCAAACCTTCAACCCAAAATAAAGTGAACATTACAAAGTTCCTATTCTAATTGCGTAATCAGTCGCGCTTCTTAGACAAAAGCGACTATGTAAATCTGACATTCTATTGAT
>JAUOBV010458676.1:0-10245 GCA_032360425.1 Rubia occidens | reverse complement strand
TTGAAGGTTGCCTTTATATTTATACATTTCATTCTACTCTCCTACATTTTCCTTCTACTTGCCTTTGTCTTAGAACAGAAATTTCCCCCAACAGGTGCTGCTTGAGTGCCAATTGAATATCGTCAGAGCGGTGGTGTTGGGAGGAAATCTAAAATTCATATTTTGACAGTGTTGGTGTTGTGGGAGGTGGAGGAGGAAGGCAGAGAGGCGTGGCGGGAGGAGGGTTGAAGGAGGAGTCGCGACGGAGGATGAAGGAGAGGAGGAGATGAGGGGCAGAATGGTGAGTCACCGGCTTAGTAGAGGTGAGTCAGCGGTGGATTGGTAAGGGTGGAACACGGGGAGAAAACAGAGGGAGGATGAGAGGGGGGCAAAATGGTGAGTCGATGGCTGAGTAGAGGTGAGTCAGTGGTGGATTGGTAAGGGTGGTAATTTCACCCGGGGACATTTTGAGAAAGAATTTCTCTCTCTGTGGATTCCCATGGGACAGAAGGAGTGAAGAAATTCTATTCCTCGTCATCTACAGTGTTGATAAAAAAGAATTGCACATATAACGCTGTCTAATTCACATAAGTGTAAATATAACATTTTGATAATTGAAAGTGTAAATATAACCCTAAATAATACAGGTAAGTGCATATATAACCCATTCCGGCATATTAAGACCGGAATTCAGTGAAAAAACTATTTTACTCCTCTAGAAAAAACAAGCCAAAAGGTGAATTTACTATTATACCCCTAATACTCATTCTTCTCCTAAATACTAATGCTAACCCTAACCACACTTCCACCAAGTTGTCGCTACCCTCATAACCCCTGTCAAGGATCCGCAACCTACGCCCAGACCTTCACTTGATCATGGATCCGTCGCTGTGAAAGTGGAAGATAACAGAGAGCTTTCTAATGGCCAAAGAATAAAATGCTTTCAGGGGAACGAAGATTCTTGCAAACGTGCCTATTGATGGGTTCATCAGAACTTCCTTGGAGAAATGAAATGGGTTGCCGGCAAGATTACATGATGCTCGGTCCTCCGGCGAGACGTTTGATTAATTCATTTGGATTTGGGGATAAGCTCAAATAGCCATAGGGGTCTGTGTTTGGATCTTCATAATTTAGGGACGGAGAGACTAGGTTTTAGGGTCCGGTATCGCTAGGTTTTCATGGAGAGATGGTGGTGGTGGGCAGGGATGGGCGGAGGAGGAGAAGTGGTGGAATTGGATGGAGATAGCGCGTGGATGAAGATGGTCAAGGAAGATGAATAATGGTGATAGATCACGATGGAGCGCTGTGGCAAGCGAGGCAATGAACGGTGAAGCGAGACAGCGCGAGGTGAATTAGAGTGTGGTAATCTGATATTGCTCGCTGGAATGACAGCATTGAAATTGTTTTTGGGGTTACTGGGAGCCGGTGGTCCGGGGAACTGATTTTTGGTGAAGCTCCTCCTTGGTGCATGATTGGAAACTGGGTTTTTTCATTTAGAAGAAAGTGTGGAAGGGGATGGGTTTGAGGAAATCTCCATTATCGGGTTATTATCCGATACTTTATTACCCTGAAATATGGCAATAGGGATAGGTAGCTGAAGGGGATGGGTAGCGGATCGGTGGTGGGGTGGATGGAGGGGATGAGTGGCCCAGTTGAAGTGGCGCCGGGGGCGAAGGAGGTGGAGTAGTTGCGGTGGTGGTAGAATAGCGGTGGGACAAAAGGAATTTTTATCTTTCAAATTATTGTATTAGGTTGAAAGGTATTTTTGTCATTTCTGGTCGCTCAATGGTCGGAATTGGCCAGTCAATGTCGGAATATAGTATTTAGGGTTATATTTTTACTTATGTGAAGTAATTAGGGTTGGTTATGCACTAAAAATTATCTCAGGGTTATATGTGCACTTACTGAAATATATAGGATTATATTCGTATATACAATAATAGTTTATTTTTATTATGTGAATAAGAGTCGAGGATCATTATCTATATATCAATTACGTAATGCAAAGTCCCGCAAGTTATTTCTCATTACATCTATCTTTTGTTTTTAGTTTATGCTCGTAGTTTATAGCTTAACCCTTTCCAAACAAAAACCCCCCATGTTTTTTATTCCCAACACACATACGGGTGATGCCTCTAAGTGAACTTTGTGAATCTATCTTTTAAGCCCGTACATATATGTGGAAGAAACCATATCTTACTACTACCTACTTTTTTTAGAAGTTATAAATGAGTAGGGGAGCAATACTATAAATCTCTATATTTGATCATAGTTTGTAAGTATTTAACGATGCTTGTAGACCACATCAATGATATCGGTAATTACTTAACTTGTAACACCAAACATAAGAACTAACCCACAACAACCAAGTTCTCTAACTACCCGAAAGTAAACCAAGTCCACCTCGCTAGCAAATAGCTAGTTACCTTGATGGAAAATAGCATGCCTTCTAACAAACAGGCAGTCCCAAAAAAGGCGTAGAAGCACCTCTAACCATGACCTCTACTAGACCATGACATAGGAGAGAGGAACACACAACGCCAACCACAATTGCAAAATTAAGGCCTATAAATAGAGACACTGAGCATTAGACAATGGTAAGAAATTTTCACATACTATATCCAAAGAAGAATTCCATACTGAGTAGGGCATCAAAACTTGCTCCCCAGGGACACCCCCGAGGACTATTTTGATGGTGTTTGCAAGGGTAGAGCTCATCGTACCAATTATAAAGCCTATCATCACTTGGAAAGATGCTCCCACATTAGTAGCACCGTCTGCGGGGATAATTTTTTCTTTCTAGGATTTGATGGTTCCTGAGAAAGGTCAGAAATCACCCCAAAACCACCACCCACTCAGAAAATGAATGAATAACACTTTGGAGTAATTCAGGAACTAATAAGCAAGCAGCAAGTGAAATGGAGCAAGAGAAAACCATGCACAACTCACTTAAGTAAAGGCAAGAAAGTCAACATTTGGACGCCGCAACAAGAAACAACGCACCCTAGAAGACCAATAATAGAGGTACGCTTCCACACAACAACCACCTTGTATGCGTATAAAACGTATACATGATTTAAAGAACTATGGAACACCCACCCCTTATATTAAACAACATATTTATAAGTATTTCTTAGACATGGAAATAGGCACACAAATACATAAAAATTAATGTTGGGATATCCGACAAAGTTACCCATATCAGGCACTCAATCCATAAACGAACATCGATAACAACAATGCGATGCTCCTAAAGCGACACTTGTAAGGAAAATACAAAACCCTAAAAAAATCCGGTCATAAGATTAGAAAAATATCTTTCAAAATCTTTAAACCCATACAAAGATATAAGGATTACAATGATATTTTAATTCCTTAAAAATACAAATTCCCACAAACAACAAATTTATTACATTAAAAACTACTTTAAGTCCCTAGCTATATGCTAATAAGGAAGCACTGGGCCACAGAAAGAATAATATGATAGCTTATTCCCCCCCTCAAAATAAATAGTTCTCCCAATGATGGGGTCTCATCCTCATAATACAGTAAGGTAAAGCGTGACACTGAGAACAAAGAGATCGCTCTGCTTACACGCCAAACCTATTATTGTGAAATATAGGCAACAGATTTGAAAACATGCCCACCGCCTGCACTACACATCCTCTTCTTCTGGAAATGGCTCAAAGAATCCTTGTGAGCTAATCTCATGTGAGTTCTTCCTTGCTCCCATATTAATGGGCTTCCGAGATGACGTCAGGTCAGCATCATCCATGTCTATTCCACAGTCTATAATCTCATCAGCCGATCCTGTCCAAAATAAATATAAAATGCTAATTAAAATGCAACAACATAAAAGTCATTAATGAAATAACTCATAAAAATACTTACAACAAATATCAATGGATTCATGCCAACTTATAAAAAACTGTGCTTGCACCAACAAGTGCTAAAGCTCCAAAAAACTCCAACCATCACATAACGGGTGATACACGAACCCTATGCTATAGGTACCCCCAAAAATGGAGAACAATAATAAAACATATAAACCACTGCCACAATAATGATACCTAAAACACTCACTGAAAAATTATCCTCCAAAACACTATCCCAACTATCACAATGGCTTTAAAGAGCTCTAAAAATAGCCCCTTATATAGGCGTACAACCTAGCCTTAGGAATGAAATCTGGCATAATTAACCCGTCTTGAGAAAAATAACACCAAAATATTCTCAAACATAAAAAATCTACTCCCTTCGTCCCTCTGTTTCTATCTTACCACAAAAAAATTCATTTTTAAAGTCATTAAAATAGCAAAAAAATAGTCTGTGAACAAAATATTATTTCGTCTCTTTTTACATTCAAAATTTTACCAAAAATGGAAGTAAGAAAATAATATAGGGAAACCAATTAAGGCAGGTAGGACACAAATAAGGGGGACAGAGGGAGTAAAAATACTTTGCCCAGGTGGCATTCTTATCCAAAATCCAAGCATATTCCCCTGAGCATACATATCAGCCCATACCTAAGGACCCCAAGGTACAACCCACATCCCCACTAGATCATTGTAACCCGCCCCACCATTCCTTTCTTGCTAAAAGGACACAAGTAGATAAATCCCCAATGGATTCTATTGACACTGAAACACACCCCGAGTTATACACAGGATAATTGCCCACGGCTTCGCATACCTCTGGAAAAGAACTAACCCACAACACAAGTGGAAGATCACCAGCTCTCTCAAAATGAGGTACCAACAAACCTCATCCTTATGTAACCCTAAAAACCCAAACCTACAGTTCTGGAATTCAGGCAGTGGATTTGTAAACATGCCTACCGCCTACGCCACACATCTTTATCTCCTGGCTATGGCTCAAAGAAACCTTGGAAGCTAATCCCATGTGAATTCTTCCTTGCACCCCTATTAATAGGCTTTTGATATGATGCCAGGACAACATCATCCACATCTCTTAAACATTCTATAATCCCATTCTCCTATCCTGCAAAAAATCCACATAAAACATTTATCGATATGAAACAACACAAAAGACATCAACAGAATAACTCATAGCAAAATACTTATGGAAAATATCAATGGCTTCATGCCAACTCACAAAAAATGGTGCTTGCACCAACCGGAGCGAAAGCTCCAAACAACTCCATCCATAACATAATTGGTGGTATGCCAACCCTATACTATAGGTACCCCAAAAAATGGAGAACCATATATAAAACAAATGAACCACTACCGTAATAATGATACCTAAAACACTCGCTAAAAAATTGTCCTCCAAGACACTATTCCAACGAGAACTATGATGGTAAAGCGCTATAATAGTAGCCCCTTATATAGGAGCATAACCTTGATTTAGGCATGCAACCTGTCATAATTTAAAAAATTAGGAAATATGTGCTCACATGTTTTCCCAAAACTAACTAGCCAAGTAGTCAGTATTAAGAAATGGAACGCCGGAATATTCTCCAACATAAAAAAAACAACAACTACTCTGCACACTTGGCATTCTTATCCAAAAACAATCATGTTCCCCTACTCATACTGTGAGAACCCCGAGATATAACCCACACCACCATTACATAGATTTACCCCGCCTGACCATTCCTTGCTTGTTAAAATGACACAAGTAGCAAAATCACCTACGGGCTCTATTGACACCAAAGACAAACATAACCCAAGTTATACAGAGGTTAATTGCTCACGACTTTGTATATGTCTGGAAAAGAACCAACCCTTGACAAAAGTGGAAGATCACCAGCTCTCTCAAAATGAGGTATCACCAAACCTCATCCTCATGTAACTCTAAAACCCAAACCTATTGTCGCAAAATACAAGCAGTGGATTTGTAAACATGCCTACCGCAGATGTTGCTCGTCTTCATCTCCTGCCAATGGCTCAAAGAAGCCTTGGGAGCTAATCCCATGTGAGTTCTTCCTTGCGCCCATATTAACGGGCTTCTGGGATGATGCCAGGACAACATCATCCACATCTCATCCACATTCTATAATCCTATCCTCTGATCCTGCACAAAATCCATATAAAACAATTATCAAAATGCAAGAACATAAAAGAAACCAAACAAATAACAAATAACAAAATACTTACGGAAAATATCAATGGCTTTATGCCAACTCACAAAAATCAGTGCTTGCACCAACCGAAGCGAAAGCTCCAAACAAATCCATCCATCACATAACTGGTGGTATGCAAACCCTATAGTGTAGGTACCCGAAATAATGGAGAATAACCATAAAACATTAAAAAAAACCACTGCCACAATAATGATACCTAAAACACTCCCTAAAATATTATCGTCTAAAACACTATTCCAACAAGTAGAATAACAGTAAAGCGCTCTAATAACAGCCCCTTATATAGGCACACAACCTAGCCTTAGGCATGCAACCCGTTATAGTTAAAACTTTAGGAAATGTGCGTTCACATGTTTTCCCAAAACTAATTAGCTAATTAGTCAGACTTGAGAAATGGAACACAAATATATTCTCAAACAAAAAATATTCTACATATATTCTACTCACGTGGCATTCTTATCTAAACACTATGTTCCTTTCCCCGTAGCATACATATCAGGTCAGTGAGGACCCCAAGGTATAACCCACACCCTCACTAGATATCAATATGTACCCCTCCCCACGATTCCCCACTTATCATATCGATACATGTAGTGAGATCACCTACAAACTTTATATATAACGAAGACAAACACATCTTGATGTATACACAGGATAACTGCCCATGGCGTCACATACGTTTGGAAAATAACCAGCCCACAACACAAGTGAAAGATCACATGCTCTTTCAAAACGAGGAACCACCAAACCTTAACCTAAGATGGCTTACCAAAAATAAAACCAAACACACCTTGTGACGGATACTATTGATCACCCACAGCTTCGTATACGCATGGAAAAACTTTAACCAGTGACACAAGTGGAAAACCCCCTGCCTTCCTAAATGCAAACCTAGAAAGCTACGATCCCCCCAACCTTAGAACTATCCAACCAAAACACCCTTTAAACCTGTAAAACTAGGCTACCTCTTAAGAATATGTAATATTCACCTCAATAGATAAGAACACCGGTACTAGACCAATAGAAGCCTAGGACCACTTATCGTCAAAAAAATCAAACACATCCCATGATATATTTGGAAAGATCACCCACAGATGCCTCGTTTGGAGCACACCAACTAACACAAGTTGAAGATCACCTACTTTTTTAAATGAGTTACCTCTAGGATTTAAAAAGAAACCCAGAATCCTGAGAGCTAATCACTGGAAGACCAAGACCACCCACCAGCAAAAAAATCAACCACACACTAGAGCCACTACCTCTAGCCTAATATTTTTTCAAAAACAGTCAATCAATCAGAAGCATTATAAAAAAACACACTTAAAGCACCTTTAAAACTACTATACACCTGCCCTAGCATAGCTTATAAATCACCTCCAAAAATACTAACCCCAAGTAAGAAACATTCACCCAAACAAACTTTTAAAAAATACTAAGGAAAACACATCACCTTCAGTTCCAATAAAATTGGAACCAAACAAACATAGGAATAAAAGACACACTAGGACCGCAGCCTCACAAATATAAACTCAACGAAAACAACTACATAAATAAATTATTATTAAAACTCGCATCCCTAATAAAATTAAAACTCATGCCTTCAGAAGAATATTTTCATAACCAAAAATTACATAAAGCCTTACCTGTAACCCCCCTCAAACCCACTACCCAACTCGGTGTCAAAATTATTAGCCACCTCCACATCGCTTCCCTTTGGCTCTCTAGTAAAACCAAAGGTCTCGATGGGCTGAATAGGTTGATGTGGAGGATCAACTTCCATAGCAGGCCAACGATTCCCTTCTTTAGCTGCCTCTTCCTCATACTTATCCCACTCACATTTCAAAAGCTTTTCAAGTAAGGCTCACAAATCCATGTCTCTCCTAATTATTTCACAAGTTGGAATTAATGTCATTTATCTGGATCTTCTGGGAAAACGCCTCGTCCAACTCCCGTTTATAATTTTCTACAGAATCAGCAATAGAGTTAGCATCCTACAACCCCTTTATATTAAAAAAAAAGTGGTTGAAGATGCCTTTGCCAATACAACAAATTATCTTGTATTACAATTTTAAGGGTTGTGGGCCTTATCTTTCTCGATTCGATCATTCCCTCTGACAGGATTCCTTCTCAAAGCTACCTTACGATGGGCGTCATCCAGGAATTTTCATCATCTATTGCCATTACTACTTTCTCTTTAAATCTCCACTTTCTTTGGGTTTCCATCAACAACTTCCTCTAGGACTGAATATTTAGGTTGGATGAATCAAGTTTTCATACGTCATACGTCTTGGGATTCATGTCTCTTGTACTTGCGTTAGAGTATACATTTGAAAACCTTTTAGCATAGGCTTTACCACCTCCAAGTAGCATTATAGTCTACGCTCTCTAGCCTCGTACTCCACTTTGATTTGTTGGATCACTATTAGGAGTCATTGAATATCTCTAGAACTCCGGCCTTGAGCTTGTTAGCTATTCAAAGGTCAGTGATTAGGGCTTCATACTCAACCTCATTGTTAGTAGCTTTGAAGTCCAAATGTAGCGCGATGGCGTACAACTTCCAAGTCTCATTATGAAGTAGTAATTCATCATCGATCAAAATTGGTTCACTTGTTTTGACTATAAAGTCTGCTTAAACCTGTCTCTTGATGCCCGTTCGTGGCTTAAAATTAATGTCATGCTCACCTAACTCAATGGCCCATTTCATCATTGGACCAAAATACTCGAGTTTCAATAATATCTTCCTGATTGGGTGGTTGGTGTGCAAAAATATCCGCCCGACTGCTTGTACCAAGGCCAAGTCAGTCTTTTGACATTACTGTACTGCATTTATGAGCCTTGTAGAGCCCCACTGAAAAAGTAAATTATGTGTTGTTTCCACTCTTACTCCTTAACTAAGATAATGTCGATCTCCAAGAGGGAGGCCGAGATGCAAAGATACAATGTTTCCATCTTTTCAGGCTTCATCAGCATGGGAAGGGTTCTAAGGTGATCCTTTGATTCTCGAAAGGGTTCTTCACAATTTCCATCCATTTGAACTTATTAGCCATCCTAAGCACATAAAAGAAAGATATGTGTCTCTTAGTTCCCTTCGAAAGGAAACGGCTCAACGCATTCAACAATCCAGTTAGTCTTTGAACTTTTTAAATTGTTTTTGGAGATTTCATTTTTATCAAAGCCCTGACCTTCTCTGGATTGGCATCTTTTTCCTCGCTCAGAAAATATTAAACCCAATAAATTTCCATCCCTCACGCCAAACACCCTTAGCGGGGTTCAACTTCAAATTAGATCAGCGAAAATCTTCGAAGGTTTCTCCCAAATCGAGTAAGAAATGGTAAAAATATTGCTATTCACCACCATGAAATTGACAGATATCTTCATATTTCTTCAAATCTGATTCTAAAAAATAAGCTTATCCACCAATCTCTGGTGAGTTGCACCAGCGTTATTGAGGCTGAAAGGCATCTTCTTGTAGAAAAATGTACCAATGTCCATAATGAACGATGTTTTCTCCTTATCCTCTTCTACCATTAGTATTTGGTGATAACCTCTGTGAGCATAAAAAATTTCCAGGACTTGATATCTTGTTATCGCTTCGACTAGTTTGTCGATAGGTGGTAACATGTTGCTGTCTTTATAGCAACACTTGTTGAGATTTATAAAGTCGATAAAAATGTGCCATGAACCATCGTGTTTGGGACTATAATAGGTTAGCTAACAACTTAAGGTATAGCAATTCCTCGATGACTTTAGCCTTAAGGAGCTTTTGCTACTCTTCCTTAATTGCCCCTTCTTTCTCCAGAGAAAATATCTTTCTATTTTTCTTGATGGGCTTTAAGAATGGTTTGATATTTAGTTTGTGAACCGCCAAGTGTCTACGTATGCCCTTAAGGTTGGTCTTACTCTTATCTGCACTCCACGAGGTCATTAATTAAATCAACAACCTTTTGAGAGATCTACTAACCCACAAAGCTCTGGGAGATCAAAGAAATAGATTTATACTATTGCTCCTATTTTTACAACAAAACTACCAAGGGGTAGATAGTGGGAAGTCAGGGGTCATCCACAGAGATGCTAGGAATTTTAAAGGCTAACGATGCAAAGCCGCAATCGGGTCATTAATCTGATCACGTGTCAGTGATAGCTAATGCTGTAAAACA
>JAUOBV010458566.1:0-10246 GCA_032360425.1 Rubia occidens | reverse complement strand
GTGTGTTTTTTTTTAAATGTGGTTAAATGTTCATCTCCCTTGCGTTCATTGCGGTTTTTACTTGTTTTTTGGGTTGGGTTTGGCAAATGATGAGAAAATTGGTTAGGGTTTCTCAGATTTGGTTGAATAAATGTTGTTTTACTGTTTACAAGAGTTTGAATGTTGAAGAATTTGTGTTATTCGGTAATATAATTGCTTCAATTGAACATGTTTGATGTTTTCTAAACTCTTAAGTTGAGATTTTTATGTTCATGGCTTGTTTTGTGTTCAAATGCGATTTACAAATTGGTCTTTGTTTTCGCCTCTTCTGTTGTTATCTCGGGATGAGCTCTGTTTTTGCTCTGTACTTTTGCCTCACCTAATTTGCTTTTTTTTTGTCCAGATTTGTGTATCTCTTGGCTGAAGAAGATGAAGTGGAAGTTTAGAAGCCACTAGTTTAAAATGCAGCTTGTTTTAATTTGATTTGTGATGAATGTGTGGAAAGTTTTGTAAACAATTTAAGAGTGCTAATTTTTGTGATTATCACGGAGCAAGTCACTGTTACCCATCAATTTTTTGTCTAATCAAACTAAATTTTGGCAGATTTTTTCTGACTTTTCACTGTACATAAATACCACCCCTCTTTCTCTCTCTTCAAATTAAGTTGGGACAGAAGGCGTATAATATAAAGCTACTTAGCTACTTCCTGTCCCAATCATGTCTGTATAGAATCTTTTCAACCTCTCCAATAAACATGTTTGACTGTAAATATGTGTAGTTAAGGACAATAACGAAACAAAACAATAATATGTTACGACAAAATTAACCATATCTCATGTGATAACATTATTCTTCATGTACCTATTCAAATATGTGGTCAAAGTTCGACATTTTTTACTAAAAAAATTCTGTGAAGAATTAGATGGGACGGAAGGAGTAAATGATTAAAAATAACAAGTGTTATCTCATTATTACTGGTCTTGCTAACTCCTTATTTAAGAAGCATATATTTATTAATTAGTGATTAAAATGATAGTTTATAATTAAGAAGTCATTCTTTTTGGAGAAAATGGTACCTTAAAGAACAGCCGTTGTGGATGCTCTTATCTCTTAATCAGTTTTGAACTTCAACTTTGTTTATCTTACTTGGTCATCGTTAGTTTTAGTTTTCAACTTTGTTTAACTTTGTTCATCCTCGATTTATCCGTCATAATTACGAGTGTATATTTCTTTCCATGATTTTCAAGACAAGTTTGAACAACAAGAAGTTTAGCCTCGTATAATAGTGACATGAAAATTGATAATTAGAAAATACACGTTACAACGAATCTAGCAATATCTTACATGATCATACTATTATTATATATTATTTAATTTTATGATCAAACGTATACACATAGAGTTAACCAAAAAGTGTGCAGTAAACAATTGGAATAGAGGGAGTTTTTTTTTTGGATAAGGGTGTTACTCGATTCTCATTAGATAGTAGTAGGAACAGTGTTACAAGGGATGCTAAATTTCGCTAGCTGATGTGTTTCCTCCACTATGAGCCTATCTACTTTGACAATGTTAAATATAGTAAAGACCATAGCTAGGATTTGGATATCCTTTACCGAACATTTTACATCATGAGGGATGTTCGGGTACTTCTTAATGTACTGAAGCGCATTTTCACAATCAGTTTTAACTACCAGATGCAAATTCCCTATGTTCATCGATTGCTACATTGCACTGAAGATTACCGAGAGCTCAGCCTGGGTAGGGGAGAGTACTTTATCACTTTGACACCTTGCCACTTATTTCTGGTTCCTTCAGAATTTGCACACCATGTTTCCTTTGCATTTCCCATTTTTGCACAAAAGAGGTGTTTGTCTTTATCTATGTCCATCCTTGGTAGAGATGCTCATCGTTTGCTCCCCTTTCTAGCCAGTAAAGTAGGATATCTCCTACTTTTATGCTTTCCACATACCTCGACTGCTGCTGAGTCATGTTGGCCGAGGTGGTTGTGCATGTGGCGTGACTTGTTGATTGACCTCGGCTCTTTCTTGTTCAAATGTTCTATGTGTGAGATCTTGGATGAACTTCCTAGTGTGTTCTACCGATGGTTGTATCTGTTCGATAGTTTTTGCATCCTTGCACAACAAATCCCCCATATAATAAAGCACGCAAGTTTTGTGTTTTCCTTATTCGGATTTGTTAGCACCCACTCCACTAACCATTCTCCCAGTGATTTTGGTCTTGCATGGTTGAAATCCAGGCCCAGTCTACTGGTCCACCATATTCTCATTGCAAAATCACACTCGAAGATCATGTTTTGGATAAACTAGACCTTGGTGTCGCACATTTGGCAATGTGTCGTTATGTTCATTCCCCTCTTTCACATATTTGGATTTGTGGGACATACTCCTTGTATCAATCTCAAAATAAGGAATTTAATTATTTCGGGGATATTTTGTCACCACAACTTCTTCCACATCCTAGCGTACCCCTTACCCTCTTCTGTTGTTGTCGATGTTGAGGGCTTCCGATTTAGTTTTTCGGATATACTCAAGCATGGTCATGTGTTAGGATTGCACATTGAATGACACTGATTATTTTTAGGTTGAAGTTTTATACAATGGATTAACATTGAATTCATTTTTTCTAGTGATTTTGAACCATATTTCAAAAAATAAAATACAAGATGGTATGGTATTTCATGATCAATGTTGTTCGTACATGAAATTGCACTAGTAACACATACAAAGGAGAAAGTTAGTGCAAAGTTTGAAGGTTGTATAGTTGTAATATAGGCACAATATTAGGTGACTAGTCGCTAAAAGAGAATACATATAGTGAAATTTTAGTGGAGTATTCAACTACGACCGGGTAGAATTCAATTTCGAAGAGAGATAAACCGTATGTAATTATCTCAGTAAATTGTTCTTACAGTTTGACTTAGTCTAGAGATGCTAGTGGGGGAAGGGGAAATTAAAGACGGTTTAATCGGACTCGAGAAGACACTTTCAAAGTATCACCTCTTATCGCACCTTTAATTGCATCCAATTAAAGGTGGTTCCGAGAACCGCCTTTAAAAAATTCAATTAAATGCGGTTCTGAACCGCCTTAAAATGACTCATAAACTGCCTTTAATTTGTTACGAACTCGGAACCTGAGCTCCCTCTCTTGGCCCTAGAATTGTGTTCCGAACTCGGAACACCCTTTAAAGGCGGTTGAGGACCGCCTTTAACTAGCAGGAAAAACCGCTGTATATGCGTTCCTCACTCAGAACAACGGTTTCTTCAATCAGCCCAGTCGTACTGTTTTGAACTCGGAACCGTAGTTGTTCCTCACTCGAAACGTAAAATCGGGTTCTTTTGGTCGATGAGTTCTTTGTTTTGAGCCTCTTTCCGGGCTGTATCTGTAAAGTCCCAAGAGCTATATTTTTGGGGGGATAATTCACTTCCGAGTTCGTAACAACTTTTGACCCCATCGTATTAAAAGGACAAATATCCTTACGAGTTCGAAACCGTATACTGCTCCAATGGTCAAAATATGAATTTCATTCATTTTCCCACTTTAAAATAGGCCTCATTCAACATCAACAATCATAAGCCAATACACGGTTTTGTTCTACAAGATAACAAAAATCTATAGAAAATGCTAACTAACCATATAGGAATAGAATTCTATTCCAAACTTTCACATCACACTAATTGATGTAATTGATGTTACTCTACCAAGTTTGGTTACCAAGCGTTGTTGAGCGGCTGAGAATGAGATGTTTAGCCAAACAATCCTTGTGTTGTTGATTTCTTCTTTGGAATAGGGTCTTGTTGCTTTTGGAAGAACCTGCGAGTAGCAAGTTAGTAGCAAATATTTTAGTTTCGATTGAGAAGGTATTAATGTTTATTACAGGCAAATGTATAATTACCTTATAAATGTTAAGTAAATCCAAATTTACGCATTATATGCATTGTATTGCGTACAACATTACGTATTATCCCCACTCTAATGTTTGAGCTTGTTTCTTGTACTTATTGAAGGGAACAGTGAATTTGTAATGTATAGTAACACATGATGAAATCCAGCTGGGAAAAAAATGCAATTGTCCCATATTATACCTTGATTTTGACCACCTCAAAATTGATTTCACCATCTTCGATTGCATCCTTCATGGACGACTTCAAAATCTCGACTAACGCATCTGACGGTTGGAAGTGCAATGGATCCTAGGAGGCCGTCATCGTGTCTTTCAAAGATAGTATTTATATGCCCTAATTACGCCTATACTACTAAAAAGTAGATAGTAGCAAGTCGGGGTCGTCCACGAGGAAAATGGGGTTTTATCGAGTGTTAAGCATAATTAAAAACACACAAATAAGTCACTTTACGTGTGTGGTAACCAAGTTGGGGGGTTTTGATTTTAGAAAACACCACGACTACTTTAAATAGCTAAATTAACGAACAATTAGAGAAATATGACTACGAACACACTAGCACGAAAAATGTAATTAAGATGATAACGAGTTTTGGGTGCAATTGATTTACATTTCTAGTCATTCGTTGATCATCGGTTAATTAACCTATTTTTAATGCATTAATCACATATTGTGGAGAACTTATCAACACCTTTCGGGTGAATATATTTCTCGCGTCTCTTCGGTTAAAGTTAGAGTGGGCGATTGGCGCCACACAAAAACATTTACCTTCGGGTCACCCTAGACAATCGGCGTCATAGACTTCCCCGAGAATAGAAATACACGTAGAGAACCAATACAACTAATACAATATCCTACAAGCGGGAAATATCGGGATAGCACAAAATATCTACTAATAACGACTACGAGGATTGGGCTTCATGCTAATCGTTATTAGTGAGCCACATTGATAATTAGTCAAACACATTCAAATTCATCTCAAATCTATGAAATTTCATCAATCAATAATCATAATTAGTTGTCACATCCAATTATAACCTAACATCAATTATCGATAATCACATCGATAAAAAGTCAAAGTATCTCAGGTTTGACCAAAAATCTAGCAAATAATTAACTCACAATCATCAACTAGTTGATCATCCCAGTCTAAATCATGCATTAACTACACAAGAAAGCACAAAATATACTTGATAATCAAAGCAAAAAATAGGAGAAATCAAATTGACAAATTGATACTAGCAATGCTAACCAATTGCTTCCGAGAATGTATTTAGCCTTGATTAGCTAAACTCTTAACAAATAAACAAGAATCTATGGAAAAAGTACAAAAACTAAGAAAAGATGAAGAAAAACTAAGGTTTTGGAGAGAAAATCGGGTGGAGGAAGAAGTGTGTGGAAGAAGAGGTTAAAATGGTTTAAAAGGCCTTAGCCCAAAAGGGATCATCCACAATGCTTGATCGCCACGGGTGAACCATTATGTGTGGGATGAAAAAGATAAGGGTAAAAAAGATAAGCTGAAAAGTGATGCTAAGCATTATGTGTGGGATGATCCCTTTTTGTGGAAGCATTGTGTTGATCAAGTAGTTAGGAGATGCATCCCACATAGTGAAGTGAACTAAATTCTTTCCTTTTATCATTCTTATGCATGTGGAGGTCATTTTAGAGCAAAGGGGTTCACTAGGAATGTTCTAGAAAGAGGCTTTTATTGGTCATGGATACACTTTTTGCAAAGATTATGATAACTGTCAGAGAGTAGGAAATAGTGCCTCCAGAAATGAGATGCCTCAGAAACCTATACTGTGTTGTGAAATTTTTTATGTGTGGACATTGACTTTATGGGACCTTTCCCTAACTCTATTGCTTTTACATATATTCTTCTTACTATTGATTATGTGTCAAAGTGGGTTGAAGCAAAACCCACTAGGACGGATGATTCTAAAGTGGTTGCAGATTTCTTGAAAGATAATATCTTCTCTTGGTTTGGGGTCCCCGAGCCTTGATTAGTGAGTGTCGTACCCATTTTTGCAATAGGACAATTGAGGCACTTTTGAAGAAGTATGGTGTCACACACAAAACATCCACCGCCTATCACCCATAAATCAATGGTTAAACCAAAGTTTCCAATTGGGAAATCAAATCCATCATTCCAAAAATGGTTAATCCTAACCGGAAGGATTGGAGTTTTTGACTGAATGATGCCATGTGGGCATATAAACTGGCATATAAGATATCAATCGGCATGTCACCATACCGGTTAATCTTTGGAAAGCCGTCCCATTTTCCAGTGGAAATAGAGTATAAAGCCTGTTGGGTAGTCAAGAAATTCAACCTTGATATAGATGAGGCTGGTTTGAATGGAAATCTGCCATTTTAGGAATTGGAGGAGATAAGAAGGGAGTCCTATGAGAACGCCGAGATCTACAAGGAAAAGATGAAGGATTTGCATAACAAGATGATCAATAGGAAGGAGTTTGACTTAGGTCAAAAGGTCTTCTTATTTCAACCTCATATTCGCCTATTTCCTGGTAAATTGAGGTCGCGATGGATTGGCCCTTTTGAAGTGGTGAAAGTTTTTCTGCATAGTGCGGTGGATATTTTATATCGAGCTAAGTCCTACTTCTTCAACGTGAATGGGCAACGTTTGAAACTTTACTATGAGATTTTTGTACCGAAAAGGGGGGAAGATGTTGATCTTCTTGATCTGGGTTGTGAGTAAACTCCAAGAAGGGAGGTTAGTCGTGCCAACGTTGTTAAATAAATTTGGTTCTGAACGTCCTGATTGTCACCATTCTGTTGATGTTTTTTCAATTGAAGCTGTATGAGTAATGTCATAAATTTGCATTTATCTTTTAACGGTTGTGTTTTTATATGATTTTGCAGGAAATTGAAAAGGGTGTGAAGGAAATGAGTAGAGGATAAAGGCTTGTATGTTGGTAAATTTTGAGTTTGTTTTACAAGTGTGGGAGACCCTGTTTGTCGCGAGTCGCGACGAACATGGGATTTTTGCAAACTCCCAGTCTATTTTGGTCCCGAGTCGCGACATTTCCATCGATACCGCAACCAAAATCAGAACAAGAATAAAAAAACTGAACTTCCAAGTTCAAAAATTTGTGATCGCAAATGAGATGTCGCGAAAGATTGTCGCGATCGCAATAAAACGTAGACAAGATTTTGAAAATTTGAGCTCCCAGGTCCAGTTTTGAGGTGTCGTGAGTCACGATAGATACTCGTAATCACAACCAAACTCAGACAAGATCGTCGCGAATAAGGTGTCGCGAGTCGCGACAAACCTATCGCGAGTAATGACACTCAATCTTGAGTCACGACGGTGTTGTCGCAATAGAAATCTGTGGAAATTAGAAATTTTGAAACTCCTAGGTCCTATTTCTCACGGCTCGCAATAGACCTATCACGATTTACATTGGTCTTGTCGCGATCGCGATAGAAATCAGAGGGAATTTGAAGTTTTTTCAACTTCCGGGACTAAATTTTTGCGACTCGCGACAGTCACGTTGCGAGCGCAATGTCAGATTGACTTTTGGGAGTCTATGGACTCCAATGCCATG
This sequence comes from Rubia occidens, assembly GCA_032360425.1. NCBI lineage: Eukaryota > Viridiplantae > Streptophyta > Magnoliopsida > Gentianales > Rubiaceae > Rubia > Rubia occidens. The sequence goes on along the minus strand of JAUOBV010458566.1, from coordinate 2,778 downwards.
ACTCGTGACAATCTTATTGTGAGCGCGACACTGTCGTATATAAAAAAAATCAGGCAGAACCCGTCAGTTTCTCCTATTCCACAACCAACTCTCCACCGCCACTCCAATCCCACCACCACTTCCCCACCATAACTGGTCGGAAACCTTAAAACTGGCCGGAAACCTTCACCATCAATAACCTTTCACATATTCACCACCATTCCACCAAAAATTCTTAAAATTAGTTCAAATTCGAGACCCTAGCAATTGGGAATTTTGAATTGAAGGGTGTTTTGGCTTGGGCATTTTCGTGGGCTAGTTTAATTAATCATACTAACCTTCGATTTGGTACGTTTCTTCAACTCTTTGCTCTAGAATTGTTATATTCATTGAATTAGTGATTTTTGTGAATGTCTTGATTTGTAGGAAATTATTGGAATATTGGTCAATTGATATTTCCTGTGATATGGATTGAGAATGCTGAATAGGTTCTTGAAATTATTCTTTTTGTGATATGGATTGGCTTTGGTATTGGATTATGGAATTATTGTAGATTTTGGCCATGAATATATTTTGTTCTTTTTGTGGTTGTTTTGGGCTGTGATTTTGAAGGATGATATTTTGGATATTATCTATGAATATGTATATTACCTTTATGTTGATCTGGATTAGTCAATTAGGGAATTTCTTATATTTGCGCTTCTAGGGAAATGCATATTGGATATATGTTACTCTATATTGGTAATATATATATGTGTGCACGTTATATGTTGTTAAATGTGTCTGATCCTTAATTGTTGAAAATTATACTTCTTGGCCTAATTTTTTGAAATTGGACGTATTAGGGAAGAATATATTCAACAACATGTTGGTTTTCAAATTCACATGTATGGGCACAGGGGTAGTCTCACACCATTATAGTGGCTTTTTGAGGATGATAATGTATTCAATACATCTCTTTAATTTTTCTTGCTAATTTCTATATTAATGTTTTGATATATATCTATATGTGCATACTACATTAGAGATAATTACTTAATTTTTGTCACTATATCCCCGCGCGACTGATGTGGTTTGCTATTTGAATATACATGGCCCCAAAGAAGAGATGGAGAGCAGGTCCTTCTGCCCTCGGACAGATTTATGGGATTGCGTCGGATCACCGGGGCTTATGTTGAGAGATGGGACACATTACCTTTCAGAAAGATCCAGGAGATGTGGTTCGCTGATGAGGGCGCATTGGAGGCCCTTCAACTGAAGGAGTCGGTCTTATGCCTCCTTAATAAAGAAGGTATGGGAGGTTTCTTATCCGGGGGTGCACCCACCTACAAGAGATACACCTTGGAATTTGTATCCACGGTGAAGGCGTACACGGGGAGGGATGGAATGCCCTTTGAGAGGTTCATTCAGTTTCATCTGAATGACCGATCATATGAGATGAGCCTTTTGGATATTGAGGAGGCATTTGGATGGGACGGAGCAAAGATCTGGGCAAGGTTTTATCCGGAGAGACATACCCTTACCATTGAGTAGAATTTTGTGTTCTGGCATACAATCACCAGGAAGGTCTGGAATGTGAGGGACAAGAACAATGTGATCATCCATCCGGCCCTTTGAAATGTGCATCACCAGCTCTCCACTACTTTGCTTTGTCCCGTTGAGGGAACAAATGTGCTGAATGATAAGATTTTATTTCTTTGGTACTTTACTAGTTATGGCACAGGATATGGAAGATGGGGTGTTTTATGAGTCACGAAGGTCCTAGAGGTGGAAAAGATGGAGAAGGGCGAGATATTATTATAGGGCATGATCACCCTACTTGCAGAGCAGTTACGCATTGCCACACCTGAGGGCCTTCAGCGACTTGGTAAGAGGGACTTATCGCATTACGTTGACCCAAATGGTCCACTTCCACTTGATTAAGACCACGACGGATCCATGGGTGTTCCATTGGTTGTATGGGGATGGAGGTGTCACTTTCATGAAACTTTCATAGCCCCATCGTACGAAGCTGGAGTTGGACACCCCGGTGAATGATTTGACGATTGAGCCAGATGTAGAGTCTAGGCAGGGTTTTCTGCGGGAGCTTAACAACCTCCATGTCCTGTTTGAAGAGGGCGCTCTACCCTATACCATGGATCCACCGCAGGATGTACCACATTTGCCACATCATTCCCCACAGCACCAAAAACCCAATCGGATACAGGAGGACCATAGCAGCCACAGCCAGCCGCAACCAGATTTCTATTACCGGTTGCACCACATGATTTACGAGCACAACCTATACATTTTCGCAAAACTTGTTGGATATGGATGGCAATATTAATCAGCTTGCACCCAGAGTATGGGATATGCAGGCATGCTCTGGTGGCACCCTAGACCCAGATCCCAGATAATCTAGGCGCTGGGAGAGATGTCAGAGGAAGGAGGAGAGGATGGCTTTATATCAGGAGTGCTATGGACATGGTGGTTCATCTTCACCACAGTGATTGTGAGCATTTTTCTTTCTCGTATCCCCCTACTTTGATATGTATTGTGGTTTGCCCTATTTTGCATACATTAAGGGCAATATAGTATTCAAGTGATAGGAGGGGATTTATCATTCACTGCTTCTTTTTGGGATGTTGTATTTTGGATTTAGAATTGGATGTTTTTGTTTCTTTTGGGATGTTATATTTTGATGCATTCATATGTTTTTGTAGTTTTGACGTGGGGAAGCTTTTTGGAAATTTTATACTGGAAAAATGTGGGAAAATGAAAAAAAAAATATAATTGAAAAAGAACAAAAATAAAAATAAA
>JAUOBV010458457.1:0-10246 GCA_032360425.1 Rubia occidens | reverse complement strand
ATTTCAGTGTTTACTAGACAAGTTGGGCATTTGGGATCCTCATGCTCCAACTTGAGGAGTAGTGTAGAAGATATTTTGTGAATATTCTTGTATATCTTGTATGTCTTAGTTAGAATCTTTTTTCAATTGTACTTCTGTATATGAAGCATATATATAAGTCTCTTATGTTATCAATAAAATCACACATTCATATTTTACACCATCGAGGTAGCTTGGATGAAAGTTAGACACGAAGCACTTTTCAATTTTCCGTGCCCGGAAAAAAATGAAGCAACAATACGCTTCTCCCAAGTCTATCCCACATTCAAAGGTGATGGAGAAACTACCATAATTTCGCGAGTGGCGTTATTCACGGATTACTTCACCAACTATTTCATATGTCATGTTTACCGCGGCTCCCGCACTCACCCTTCTTTTTTTTTCTCCATTGATTAGGTAGTCAAATTCTTTTTTATATATATAAAAAAAACAGTCGGTCAGATTCTAAATTTTATTTTAGTAGGTTTTTTAATATAAATTTAACATTATAATTATATTAACTATAAAAATAAGTGATTATTTTCATATGATTTTAATTTTCAATATGCCTTTAACATAATATTTTTATTGAAATTTACTTTATATGCGGGTTCAATCATCGATCAATTATTAAAATTATTAGAGTTGTGGCTCTTATTATACAATTAATTAGGTCTATGTGGAAGTGGTCAATGATCTTATATATTAAGTTATAGTTATGTTCTTTATCAATGCAGGACTCTTAAAACATCCGTTCAGTGGTATTATTAGCTAGATAGGAGTATGATGCGGGAACCCAAAGCATTTACGCAAATTTTGAGTTGTCGGCGTCAGTGTCAGAATTTGATGAAATCATAGAGTTTTTCACGTGGAAAGGACATTTTGAAAATAACTCAAGCTATGAGAGTCGACAGTTTTTAGGCAAATTCCTTCATCTAGAGGGTCAAATTCGTGTTTCACTGTTTTTCAGCACTTATTTGTTATGTTTTGATAATTTTTAAGACCTTCTTTATTTTCAAAAACTTGTAGCGAATAGGGTTTAAAATTGTTAGTTGTTTTTGGCAGAAATTTTTTGATATTGAATCAACTTTGAGATTTTCCTCCACAGTTATCAATTTTTGATATTTATGTAAAGTCAACAAAATTAATCTCCAATTCTCAGTATTCGGCAGGATTAATGAGATTTCAGTTTATAGTTCCTAAAAAATCATACACGTTACACCAGAATATGCATTCACTAGATTAACAAAGTTAATCGATCTTAAGCTATTAGAGTCATGAATTTTTATCATAAAATCAATTTGTTTGGGTAGAAATGGCCCAATCTTAACTATTAGGTTATAGTTTTGTCTTTCACCAATGTATCACTTTACAACTATACGATTACCCCGGTCCCAACAAAAATGACATAGTTGACTTTTTGGAGTCAAACTAACCCAAATTCGACTGTTTTATTCTATTATATTATATAAAAGACTATTTTCTGTAATATATTTTTGAATTTATTATAACATGTATTTTTAAAATATTATTTTTCCAAAAAAATTTCACACACATAAAAAATATTAGTAGTTAAATATTGATTCAGTTGACTCCAAAGGTCACATTACACCATTTTTTACAGGGACGGGGAGTAATATTTGTAATAGGTAAAAATTTAACCAGCCGATACACCACTGGATATTTTAATTGATTATTTTAAGAAAGGGTATATTTATAACCCTTTGCTTATTCCGAAAATGTCAACATAACTCTTAAATTTTTTAAAGTGGCTAAATAACCCTGGATAATCCACGAAAGTGTCTAACTATCCAATCCGGCAATTTTTGGCCGGGATTCTGTATAATGACGATTTTTCCCATGGGAAAAAATTGAAAATCCAAAAAACTTGGATTGATGTTTATACCTTTCATGTGATTTATACCCTCGTGGGTTAGATTAGCACTTTCTAAACAAACTCAGAGTTAGTTCAACACTTTACTCAGAACTTTTCAGCACTTTTTACTCGAATTAAGAACAAGTGAGCTGAGTTTTTTCCCTTATGATTGTTGTCTACTGTCCTGCATTTGATTACGCCCATCTGATTAAGCTAGTTAGGCAGTGAAGTCGACTGAACAAGACCTTCTTCTCCTATGCAATTTCCTTTTTCTAGACACTATGCACAAGAAGTAAGGAGAGTGGAATTTTTCCATGTTGGAGCCACATACAACAGCTCATTCTTTCCTCCTTTAAGATGGTGAGATATCATCCATCCAAGAGCTGTCAGGTTTGTGGCATAAGATTCCAAATGGGAGTCGGTTTCATAGGGCTCGTTAGCCTTATCATTGTGAAACAACTCGAGACTGAAACCAAAATCAAATGAGGGGTCAAGCAAGGACTTGTTCTCTTCGACAAACTCCCGTACACATCAACCCAAACTAATTCCACGGGAATTCTAATATCAATTTCCCCAAATTGAACATAGGGTTCAAATCAGGAACAAAAAATATGAAATTGGGTTACCTTGGATCCAAAAAAAAAGAAGGTTGATGTCGTTTTCAGAGTGAAAATGGATGGATTTTTTGGGTCCGATTCGTTGTGTGCGAAGAACATGAACAACGGTGGGATAGTGGAGTAAGTCATGGCATATTATGTTCCAGGATTTGATATTAAAAAAGGAGGCAGTAAATCCATCAGGACTTGGACTACTATTTTTATTCAAACTGAAAGCAGTGATTTTTAATTCTCCTGAAGTTGTAAGTTAGATAAGTTTCTCATTATCTTCAGGAGTTATGATCTTAGGTACTTGGCTTAGGAAACTGAAGTAATAAATTCTAGTTGAAGATTGTATGATTTCGTTCAACGGGTCTTTATAAAATCTGACAGCCTCATTTTATATCTCCTTCAGATTTTGAGTCCATGATCCATCATGTTTTTTAATATTGTTTGGTTTGAATTTTAAGTCTCTTTTGTTAACAACATTATGAAAATATTTAGTATTGTTATCACCATCTTTTAGCCAGTTCAATTTTGATTTTAGCTTCCATAACTTTATTTGTTCTTTAAGAGCTCTAAGAGGAAGAGCTTACTCTTGTTCATTTTGATTCTGATCATAAGAAATCTTCTGAAACCTCAGATTTTCCTCAGGAATGGTAACTTTAGTCTCAATATTTCCAAAACTAGTGTCTAACTCTGAGTATTCTTATTGACGCAGTGAGAGAAACCTAATCCTGCTTGATTCTTGCTGAGAATGGAAAATCAAGAAATCAAGATTGATATTGATCAAGAACAAGCTCAAAATGAACTATAAATCTGAAAAACGGTTTGCTCAGAAAATGGGAAGAAAATGAGGGGAATTTTTTGATGATTTACTTAGAAAATGCAATGTGATCAGCTGTTATATATACAAGGATCATGTTCTAACTTTCTAACAAACTAACAGACTAAACAACTATATAAGTGGACTAACTACCAAAACAGAAATCTGCTCTAAAACTCATGAAGAAAATGAAAGTTTGAAAAACAGTTTCCACCGCCTTAGTTTGAATTTTCCGCCAAGACCGAACTTGTTTCTTCTCACCATTCTCTGATCACTGATCATATCTCCACCTGATCAATAGCATATTTCTTCACTCCACCCCACCCCCCTTCATGATGAGGATTATGTGAGTAGCAAAATTCCATCTTGGACAGTAGGGATTGAGCAGCAACAGGTGAAAGTAGCTTGGTAAAACCATCAGCTAATTGATCATGAGAGACAACATCTTGATATGCATCTCCAACATAATGTCAGTCAATCTCAATATGTTTAGTTCTTTCATGAAACACAGGGTTTTCTGTTATATGAAGGGCAGCAATATTGTCACATCTCATAGGAATTGGAAGCACAAACTGATGCTGCAAATCAGTTAGGAGAAAAGTGATTCACTTCAATTCTGATATTTTCATGGACATGGCCATATACTCTGATTCAGCTGAAGATTTGCTCACTGGGTTTTGTTTCTTTAACTTCCAAGAAATCAAATAATCACCTAGGAAAATGCAGTAGCCTACAACTGATCTCCTAGTGATTTTGCAGGTATTCCAGTCTGCATCACAATAAGCAGATAGGGAGTTTGAAGATGTTGCAGGAAAGAATAGTCCATGTGTAGAACATCCCTTTAAGTATCTAGCGATATGCAGTGCAGCCTTCCAGTTATGATCAGTAGGCCTTTGCACAAATTGACTCAGCTGATGAACTGAGAAGGTGATATCAGGCCTGGTATAGGATAGATAAAGGAGTCTACCAATTAATCTTCTATAAGGGCCTGGATCATGCGGCAAAGGTGAAGAAATGTCCTCAACTTGCCAAGAAACTGGCAATGGAGCTGCAACTACACTATTGTTGATCAAATGAAAATCATTAATTAGATCAGTGATTTATTTTGTCTGACTCAGGAAAATTCCAGCTTCAGATCTGCAATTTCTATGCCTAAGAAGTACTTGGCATTTCCCAAATCTTTGATGGTGAAAAGATCATGCAGATAGTCTTTGAATGCTTGGATTTCAACATCATAATCTTCTGCAATCAGAACATCATCTACATATATCAACAAAACCAAACTGTAATGATCATTGATTTTTAATGAATAGGCAATGATCATGTTTTGATTGCTTGAATCCATATAATATCAAATACTTATGGAATTCTTCATTCCATTCCCTTGAAACCTGCTTAAATTCATATAAAGACCTTTTTAATCTGCAAACTTATCCTGCAAATACTTTATCATAACCCTGTGGTGGTGTCATATAAAGTTCTTCATTGATATAACCATGAAGAAAGGCATTATTGATATCAATCTGATGCAAAAGGAAATTTTTCAAAGATTCCATTGCCAGAAATAATCTCACAATAACTTGTTTAGTAACTGGTGAAAAAGAGTCACAATAATCAACACCTTCAATCTGAGAAAATATCTTTGCCATCAGTTGCCTTTATACCTTTTCACCGATCCATCTGTCTTGCACTTGACTTTATTAACCCATTTACAGCCAATAGGTTTCTTTCATGCATGTAGGTTAACCAAGTCCCAAGTTTGATTGGTTTCAAGAGCATTTATCTCATTCTGCATAGCCTTAACCCAGTGTTGATCATTGTAAGCTTGTTTATATGTTTGAGGTTCATGAAATCCTGATAGTTGTGACATAAAACTCAAAAGTACAGACAAGAAAGTAGGAATAGAAACATCGGAAATATGAACACTATTTACAACAAAGTCATTCATCCAGCCAGTTTTTTATTTGATTCTAGTACTTTGTCTAGGAACATTATAAATGTGTTTATTATTCCTAACATGACTATTATTCAAAACTAAAGTGGAGGTATTCTGACCTTGAGGTGACTGTGAAGGAAAATGCAAGGAATCATCATCGTTGAGAAAAGATGTATATTCTTTTTCAGCACCATTAGTATCAGAAGATGCACTCTGATATAGTTCATCAGGAATAGAAACTATATCATATGGAGGTATAGGAAGCATAACCTATTTGTGGCTAGGATTGGAGTTATGAATTGTGGAATCATATGATTTATATGGAAATTGATTACTATGAAAAACAACATCTCTAGAAACAAAGAATGTTTTACTTAGAATATCATACAATTTGTATCCCTTCTGTATAGCTGAATGTCATATGAAAACACATGATACTGATCCAGGACTGAATTTGTGTTTATTTGGACTGAGGTTAGTAGCAAAACACAAAGAGCCAAACACTTTCATTTGTGATATGTCTGAGGTTTATGGAACAAGATTTCATAAGGTGACTTCCAGTTTAAGACTGAAATAGGCAACATGTTCGTGATATAAGTGACTGTGAGAATGGATTCCCCCCATAAATGTAAAGAAAGATTTGACTGATGCATTAGAGATCTGGCTATCTGAAGAATAGTTCTGTGTTTTCTCTCAACTACACCATTCTAATGTGGTGCGTATGGATATGATATTTGATGCATAATACTTAAGGAAGCAAAGAATTGTGCACAAATTTTATTGACAAACTCAGTACCATTATCAGTTCTTATCTTTCTGATTTTGGCATCAAATTGAGTTTGCAACATAAGAATAAAATCCCTAATGATAAAAGGAACCTGGTCTTTATTCTTTATTGGAAAAGTCCATGTAGATCTACTGTAATCATCCACAATGGTTAAAAATGATTGTTCTTCATTGCTTTCTTTGGCCTTAAAAGGCCCCCAAAGATCCATATGAAGAGTATAAAAAAGGAATGGAACAATGATTTGATTTATCAGGAAATGACAGATCACAATTATTTTTCATGACTGGAAGATTCAAATGCTTCATTACAATATCATAAGGATGATCTATCTTATTATGCAGAATTTCTAAATCATTATCAGAGAGACCGTTCATAGAACTCAAGGCTAAATGTATCACTAAACAATCTAGCTTTAGTATGGCCAGATACTTCTTGATGACTTCAATTTGGAAACATTTCTTGTTCAGAATGTACAGACCATTGCATTGAGTTGCAATTCCTAAAACTGAGTTAGTCTTGTGGTCATGTATGATACACACATAGGGATAAAAAATGAGACAAACTTTGGAATCTTGTGCTAACCTTTACACTGAAAGAATATTGAATTTTAAGCATTTAAGAAACAGACAATTTTTCAGTCTAAATTGTCTATTCAACGTGACAAATCCTATGGCATTTATATGAACCTTTGAATGATCAGGTAAAAGGATTGGTGTTTTACTAGTGACTGATTAATGTTTCAAATAAGAAAAGATTACCGCACATATGTGAAGTAGCACCACAATCTAGAATTCAATCATCAACCTCAAAATAAGAAGCAATATTAGCAAAGTGAGTTATTAGGCTACCTACAAAATCCAGCTATGCAAAGTTGATCATATCTCCTGAATCATTTACTTGCTCCTTTCCTTTCCTTTTCATCAACTTCCCAAATTCCAACAAATCATATTAGCAATCATAGCCTGCACATTTCTAATGTTCTTAGTTTCTCCAGATTCAAACAGTGCTCCATATGCAGCTTGCTCAGATTCATCCTCAAAGCCTGAAACATTATTTGCATTTGCATAAGCCTTTCCCTTCACCTTGCTTGTATCTTGCCACCAATCTGGATATCCATTCAATTTGAAGAAATATTCTCTCAAATGTCCATTCATATGACAGTAATCACACTTCAACAATTTCTTAGCCTCAAAATATTTCTTCTTTTGACCAAACTTTCCTGATCTGTCCTGATCCCTACCTCACAAGCATTGCAGCAGATTGGTTCATGTTCCTGATCATGTTACTTTGTACATTGCTCTGTCTCTCCTGTTTACTGAATAGATAATATGCATTTCCAACAGTTGGAAATGGATCTATAAAAAGTATCTGATTCCTCAAAGTATCAAATTCATCATTTAAGCCAGACATAAACTGTTGCAGTCTATCCTGATCAACTTGCATTTCCAGTTTTAACGAGAATCCACAATTGCATTCACAATGGCAACAAGTACATTTAAGTCTCGGCCTTATCACATCAATTTGATCCCAAATTTCATTCAAATTGGCGAAGTACTGAGCAATTGAATATGTGCCTTGTTTAGTTCAACCTCATCCCACAGTTTCTTCGCATCAGCTGTGAAAGTAAAGCTCCTAGCAATATCCTTGCTGATTGATTTTCGAATCCATGAAACAATCGTTGAATTAGCCTTCATCCAGATATGAAGTAGTGGAGAATTTGCAGCAGGCTTTAGCACTTCTCCAGATATGAATTGCAACTTTCCTCTTGCAGAGAGAGCAGTTATCATTGCTTCTCTCCAGATTACATAGTTCTTCTCCGTCAAAAGATCCGACACAATCACCAAGCTTGCAGGATATAAAGATGTAAAAAGACAACGAATCATCCAGTTTGATTCTCACGAAACCTTTAGCATCAGCAGCATGAGGATCATTTCCATTCACTGGTCCGGTGCTCATATTTGATCACCTGAATCAAGATTTCAAGTAATCCTTCAAGGTATATTTTGATTAAGAGCCTAGAGTTTTGGTACCATGAAGAAATAAAGATTGATATTGATCAAGAACAAGCTCAAAATGAGCTTGAAATCTGAAAAATGGTTTCCTCACAAAACAGGAAGGAAATGAGGGATTTTTTGATGATTAACTTAGCAAATTCAATGTGATCACTTGCTATATATACAAGGATCATGCTCTAAATGTCTAAAAAACCAACAGACTAAACAACTATACAAGTGGAATAACTATCAAAATAGAAATATGCTCTAAAACTCATTAAGAAACTGAAAATTTGAAAAATAGTTTCCACCGCCTTAGTTTGAATTTCCCGCCAAGATTGAACTTGCTTCTTCTCACCATTCTCAGATCACTGATCATGTCTCCACCTGATCAATGACATATTTCTTCACGATGAACTGATGGCCGAAGGTCCGATATAAAATAAAAATTAAAAATTCATGGCAACGGATAAATGCTATAAAGCACTCCATATATATAGTGTTAGAATAGACGAGATTAATGATTGCATGATATTTGATTATGATATGATAGGATTAATAGATATTTACTTTTTTTTTTCAAAATCATTCTTGTAACCTATATAAATTTTATAGATCATCATAATAAAGCATTCAAAAATATATTCTTTACATGATATCAAAGAAACGTTAGTATCCTTCCTCTTTCTAAATTTTTTTCTTCAAAATTTAATTCAACTGCCACCGGCTCCGGTAAATTTTTGGCGACTCCATTAATACCGGTTACTCTGTTCTGCATGTAGCTTTTGTCAGCTTTCTCCAGACGTCTCCGACCTTTCTTTCAGCATTCGTCATCGGAGTCCACCTCGTCTTCATCCCCACCAACTATCCCACCTCTTTTCCGTCCCAATTTCTCCTCACCGGATGTTACCCATATTCTTCGGCCCGGTTCCTAGTCTCCAGACCCTTTTTCATTTCTAGTAGCGACCACTCTCCAGAGGCTATTTCTGTTTCCACTAGCAATGGCATTTCCTGCTAGTTACCATTCTCTGGCAGGTTTTAGGCTTGTAGCTCCATTTTTTTCATCCGACGCGATATACACGCTCGAATGAAGAAGAAACTTCAACACGTGAAAATACACACGTGTAGTTAGACCCATCCATCGGTGCATGCAGTCATGTATGATTTTTTGGCGAGACACACTTCAGCGTGTGAAGCAACGTGCTGCGCTTTTCTCCTTTAAAGCATGCAATTATGGCTTTCTCCAATTCATGGATTGTTGATTCTGGTGCTTCTGCTCATATGAATCCTAATCCTCACTATCTTACAAAGGTACATTGTTATTGTGGTTCTAATTCCATTTATGTGGACAGTGGTGAATCACTATCTTTTTCTCATGTTGGTCAGTGCGATATTTTCTACCTGTCTTTACATGATGTTCTTGTGGTCCCTTAAATCACTATAAGTTTAATGTCTATTAGTAAACGTACTTATGATTTTCCAGTTATTGTTATGTTTGATACCGATGCAATTTTTTTAAGCATAAGCACAAATGAAAGATACTTGACAAAGGCCATCATAGTTCTGGTATCTATTTTCTTAAGACATGTGATTCCACCTTTTTGGGTAAACTACGCTCTAGAAAAATCCGAGTTTCTATTGAGCAGTGACATTATTTTCTTGGTCATGTCTCATATTCCACTCTTCAGTTGTTGAGTAAACAGGGTTATATCTCTGTTACTTCTATTTTTCCCTCTTGTCAGTTGCACTTCCTATCAGCCCTTTTCTGCTAGTGACAAACAACCACTGCCTTGTCATATAAGGTGCACTGTGATTTGTAGGGATTGGATCTAGTCTTATCGATAGAGGATTATTCTTATTATGCTGCTTTTGTTGATGAATTTTTATGATTCACGTGGTTTCTTCCGTTACGTTGGAAGCCTGATTTATTTGATATCTTCCTCTAGTTCCAGAAATTTGTTGAAACTTAATTTTCTACCAAGATTAAAATTTCGTAGATGGATGGTGGCACAAAGTTCACTATCATCGATTGTAGGCTCAGTATGTGTCTTGTGACATTCATCATCAGATGCCCTCTGCCTATACACCTACTCAGAATGGTTGGGTTGAGGGGAAGCATCACTATATCATAGAGACTGGTCTTGCCATGTTATTTCAATCTCCAGTGCTGGAATCATGTTGGGTTGATGCTTTCTCTTCTGCGGTTTATATTA
>JAUOBV010458240.1:0-10247 GCA_032360425.1 Rubia occidens | reverse complement strand
TTAATAATTACATACACTTTACAAATATAATAAGTACACGTAGTGATAATAGGTGTTTATATTCACAAATATAATAAGAACAAGTAGTAATAATAGGTGTTTATATTCACAAATATAATCATTACAAGTAGTAATAATAGGTGTTTATATAAAATATTAAAATGATTGATTAAATATATGGTGGAAGTAAGAAAATGTTTGCGAGCATTGGAGAAGAATATTTCTAAAACCAAGCATCTCTAAATATGTCATACCGCAGTCGTGTTATAGTTTGACGTGTGGCTACGATGTTCAAATGACAGGCTCGTAGCATTGGAGATACTCTAATGCTATTTCCGGGTCATGCGGATGAGTGCATGATTTTCTGGGGTGAATTCTATGAGGTTGGACGCATCCTGGGTTTTGATTTTCAAATGGAAATTATTAGGGAAAACGCATTCACCAAATGCGTTTATGTGGGACCCCTTTATTAAATCCGGAGGCCGCATTCGCTGAATCCGCCTTTGTGCGTTTATTTGTGTTATTTCTGATTTTGGCTGCTTTTATTTGTAGAAAATGTTTTTGTAAAAGAAAAGTCATAATCCGCATTCTCTGAATGCGGCTTTGGGGTCTATTTTTTATTTAAATTTTTTTGGCAGCTTCTCCATGATCAGCTTTGGTATGGCAGCTTTGGTAACATCTCCCTCGATTCTTTTTTTTAGTTCATTGGAAGTTTTTTGCATTTTTATATTTTGTGTAAAAATCCGAGAACCTTGTTAGTGTGTACGAATTTTTATTTAATATATTATTATGTTCTTAATTTTTTTACAATTTTTATGATTCCTTTTTTTTTACAATTTTTATGATTACTGGATTAATCATGTGATGAGTATGATTTACATTTTATTTTTTTAATAGGCATGTTGTAGTCCTTCTGAAAATTTATCTGTTGTTCTTTTTTTTTAATTCAACCCACCATATGGTGGAGGATAATTTATTGGGCTTCCCACACCCTTCAAAATGGCTAAAAGCCTAGAGTCTTTACACTTCGGAATAAAAATTACATTTGTCAAGAGATGATATATAGAACATAAGTAATTCTTCATGTTGCATTTTAGAGAATCGTCAAGACGAAACTCAAGTCTGCCGCACGAAGAACGTACTCGGAGCATGCTATTAAGTGTTCATAGACAGTATACTAAAATGAGAATGCATGTTCCAACTTCCCTGCACCTTTGTTATAAAGCTTTATACTTCTGTTGCAGTTCTGAAGGTTGGTAGCTGTAGTTGATCCCTCAATATCGCATGTCTTACGGATGCCTCTTTTTGAAGTTCTTCTTGTTGTAAGATCCCAGTTAGAGTTGCTAAGCAATGTGCCACCTCGTTTCCTTCTCTTGGAGTGTGTTGAATGGATATTTGATTTCTACTTATCAGAGATACAACCCCCCAGACTGCCATCTTGCATTTCCATGGTGGTTTTACCTTTTGTCTCAAAATCCTTTGTACCTGCAGTGAGTCCACTTCAAGAGTCAGTGGCAATAGTGATGTTGAATACCTACCTTTATACTTCTGATTGTAGCCCCTAGTTCTACACAAAGGGAGTCTTTTGCCTCCATATCTTCGCTGCCGAGAAGGACACATTTTCCATTCGAATCCCTGAAAATGAAACCCAACCTTGGCCTACAATTTTTCTTATAAGATGCATCTGAGTTTACTTTAAAACCTGCTGATGGTGCATTCCATTTTACTAGCTTAATAGCTTTGGCCGGTCTGTCCACTAGCGTTATTCTCAAGCCTCCCACTACCAGTTGTTCCAAATCATTTGATTTTGGTAAAGGATTTAAGGAGAGTACTTGTGAAGTTATCACATTAATCTCTTTTATCATAAATTAGAAAGAATGAGCTGAGCCATGGAAAACAAAGTGGTTTTTTTTATTTCCATAGAGTCCAACAAGTTATGGCTGATAGAATTAATAGCACCCTATGTCTAGCAGGTGAAATCGAATGAGCAGACCATATCCAAGATAATCTATCGAAAATATGGGGAAAGTCTCTCGAAGGTGTGCACATTATATCAAATATATTTTTCCAGATTTGTAGAGCAATTGGACATGAATTAAAAAAGTGATCTAAACTACCAACATTGCTGCATTGCACACATTTAGAAGCCAAAGAAAATCCAATTCCATTCAAAATGTCGTCAAAAGCTAATGAATGATTCAGTAGCTTCCAAATGAAGATAGCATATTTAGGTGGTAGGAAATTCCATACATGTTTAAGACTTGATGATTCCCTCTTCTTCTTCCTTATAGTTTGGTAAGCTGATGAGATAGTAAATGTTCCTGAGGGTGATGGTTTCCATACCATTTCATCAGCTTCATCCGTGAGTATCCAGTCCTTCCTCAGTTTAAGAATGCATTGTTGTGGCAGATTATTTTGGAATAGGGAGAGGTAGTAGTTCCTATCCCGAACAAATTCTGAAATTTTCAGCAGAGGGAAAGGAACTTTTTCCCGTCCCTGCCAAAGATCAATGAGTACACCGGAGTTTAGCCATTTTGCAATCCAAAAGCTGCACTCCCCCTTCCCCGAAATAATATGTGAGTTTTGTTCAGCCAACATGGATACTTTTTTTATTCTCTTCCAAGGGTCACATGTTTGGTTTGATGTTGCAATTGACCAAATATAAGTCGCCCACATCGTTTGACCCTGCTGAGCTTTCCACCAAAGCTTTAGGGAAAAAGAATCGATTAGAGATCGCAGATCTTTGAAGCCTAATCCATTCTCTTCCTTGGGGTAGCATAGTGACTCCCAGCTCTTCCAATGCCTCCGTCTACCTACTTCTGAAGCACCACCATTTTTTTTTTTGCAAATATGAAATTCCAAACATCTAAAATATGACAAGTAGGAGCCATGATACACCATGTGTGTTGTGGAATAGAGGCCATCACATGTCTAATCAGAATGGATCTACCAGCAAGATTTAACCATCTGTTATTCCAATGAAGGATTTTCCATTAATTTTTTCCGTTAGATTTTGAAAGTGGATACTCTTCTTCCTACCCTTAAAGATAGTAACACCTAAATATTGAAAAGGAGTAGAGCCTTCTTCCATCTTTGTTATTCTCTTGATCATGTCCTTTCTTGCAGCACTCGTCTTATTGCCTACTAAGAAAGCACTTTTTTTAAAGTTTATTTTCTTAAGATATAATTTCTTAAGATATAATTAAAACCATAAATATCTCAATGTAATATATATATATATATAACTAAATTGTTTTAAAGAAACACATAATCTAAAATAACTAAATGTCAATTTTTTTTATACATTGATAGAGTACTTCTTATAAAAATATGTATACTTATTATTTATTAATTAATTTATACATGAAAAGGTCTTGTTTTAGACTGACTAATTGTAAAATGAGGATGTTTTATAATTAGTGAGACTATTAAGGTCATTTGATATTAGAGCTATATTAGCACTTTCAGACATTGGAAGGTTATATTGACACTTATGCCAATTATGTAGGGTTATAAAAACACATTTCTCAAAAAAGAAAGAACAAGGAAGGAAGGAAGAAAGAAAGAAAGGGAAGATGGAAGAAAAAACCAAAGGAAAAAATGGCTATTGTTGAGAATGTGGGGCATAATAAAGGTAGAATATTTTTTAGGATTTCTTTCCTCACTCAATCACTTCATAAATGCACTTTCGAGGTCGGTTCCTCTGCTGGAAATTCCCTCGGAGGTATTTTAAACTAGTAGTTTTTAATTCATATTTTATAGGGTTTCTTAGACGGCGGTTCAACCGTCGTTGTCCACTTTAGTTCCCTCCAAACACATGATCCGACTGTAGCAACCGCTGCCTTTGCAACCGTTGTCACCATAACCACCTACACAACGACAAAGCCCCCATCTCCAGCACAAAATACAATCATGCAGCACATAACCTTCACCCAAATCGATTAAAATCCTAATCTATTTTTAGAAATTAAAAATCTTGGTGGGTAGATCCTTTTGATTACATCCGGATTGAGATCGCCGCCACCATCGAAAGTTGTGGTTCATTTGTATATCGCTATTAGCGGTTCCAGCGACACTGAATGTTGTTGAAGTTCTTCTAGCACCACCTCAATGTTACATATCAAGACACCAAGGAAAAGAGCACGATGATTAGAGGTAGATGAATTATTGGTGGTGATGGAAGAGAGATGATGATGGAGAAGGAGCACGATGAGCCGATGGTGACGAGGGATGAGGAGAGAAAAAGGTGAAGGTCTGGACTTTGGGGGGGAAACAATGGAATCAGACGAGAAGACCCTGAAGAAGAGATTTAATTTAAGGAAGAGAATGAAAATATTTTTAATTTTAATGTGAGGAAGGTAAATGTCGAGAACTTTAGGGGTAAGTATGTCATTTATTGTGTTTAATGCTTCTATAAATGGGAAGAGTGCAAATTCAGTTGGTACATCCATAAAAGGAAAGAGTGCAAATAGACTTGGGAAGGAGGGAGTAAATAATTTTGAATATAATTGAAAATCACCAAATTTCACAAATAAAATATCTTCATCAGTATAATAATCTCCTTTATTTACTAGGACCGGAACAATAATGCAATTTCTCTATAACAAAAGATAAGATTCTAAGGCATACTCCTTCTTCTTTCTACTTCTATGTCCAATTTATTTTATACACACAGTTCAACCAATTAGATTTTGTGTGGTTGGTGTATCTTTTGAGCAACCATACAACTTGTGGTAGAGAAATATCAAGTCAATTGCTTGCTATTGTGATAACTTTGAGTTGGGATGCTGGCTCAAATAGGTGTTCCGTTAGGTAGGTTTAGATCGAGTTTGTTGAACGGTTTCACAATAGAGAAAGGCCACTTTAGTGTATGATCCACCTTTTGTTTAAAATTACAAGTCTACTACTTCTCTGTTACGTATTAAGCAGTGTAGAACCATCGGGTCATTCAAACTACCGAACATCAGGCCATTCATATTATTGTATAGGGTTAGATTTTCGAACATCCTTATCAATAAGGAAGTAAAGGAAAAGTTACTCCCTCTGTCCCAATTCAAACTGTACACTTTAACTTTCAGCAGTTGAGTAAAAAAATATTTGATATCTTTTATAAAGGATAATTAAAACTTGTAAAAAGTTGATATTCTGAAAATATATGTTATAACGAATCTAACAAGGTATCACTCAATAATATTTATACTTGTACACTTATTCAATTTTGGGGTCAAAGTTAAGAAATTTTAACTAAATGAATAGTTAAATTGCAGTTTCAACTGGGACGGAGGGAGTAGTGTTTTCATAAGTTTGATGATGGAACAACAAAATATTTGTATAATACTTTTTAATTAATTAATTAATTAATCAGTACTTTATAAAATTAGACTGGAATTTTGAAAAATTATTTTTAAATTATATTTTTAAAAATTTTCTTCAAGACTTAATAATTAATGAATGAGTACTTCATAAAATAGGCTTGAATTTAGAAAAAAATAAAATAAAATATTAGTAAAAGTATCACTTTAAAAACTGTCAGGTTTGCAATAATACAGTAAATAAAGTATCCCAATATGAAACAGAATTAATTTGGGTAAAGATAAATCAACCTTACATCAGATAACACAGTGAATAAATGGGATGGCGCAAAATCTTGATTTGTGCAAAGAGTGGCATTTATGGTTAAAGGCTCTCCTATGTGATTGGGCCATTGATGCTTCATGCACTGTTCATACAACCGATTTAGGATTGTCCAGGACACTGATGCGTGCCCATTTGTAGACAACTATGCACCATCAAACTTCAGCAATGGTACCTCCTAATCCCACTGCTGAAGGCGGTTAAATTGCAATTGAACGCGGTTTTTTAAAAACTAGGGAAGACCGCCTTTAAATTGCACTAATTGAAAGTAGTTATGACTAAACGCCTTTATAAATGTCCTTTTCCTAGCTAGGAATTAAGGCCTGGCGCTATTTTCGATCTCATAAAGTCAATGGTTTCCTAGATACGAAGAGAATAACATAATTTGGAACTCACATTAATGTCTAATCCAGTTTCTAAGTCCAAAAAATGTGTGTATTGTCGTTTCTTCATTAATGACAATTTCCGAGTTCAGAAATTAGGAAGTATATAAAAAATAAAATGCACCCTAATCATTAAATGTCCAAAGTCCAAAAATCTTGAAAGATTACCTCCAATTTCTTGGCCATTAATGAAGAAGTTATTCCATACTTTAAAGTATATCATTTTCTATTGGAAAATGTTAGTTTTTTTTCTTCAAATTATTCACTTGAAAGTTTTGAAATATTAAGGGTGGTGATGATTTTAATGATATATATGTTCAATTAGGATACGTGATATGGGATTTGATTATTGTTGATTGAATGGTCATGGGTTGCATCGTAATTGAATTGTAGGATAATAGATCGAAATGAACTCATTGGTAATGATCTTAGAAAATCGCCCAAGTACATGCTATTGGTAGAATCATTTATTTCATTAGCGTTTGAAGATGCTTCTAAAAAAGGTGGGGTGCTAGCACAATGACCGTGTAAGAATTGTAGAAAATATGCATATTTAGGGTGGAAGAAGATGCGGGAACATCTTGTAAGCAGGGGTTTTCAAACTACCTACACTTGTTGGTAATAGCATGAGGAGGTGATTGGGGATCCCTTCCGTGGGACGATTAAATTGGCCAACACGAAGGTGGGAGATGAATTAGATGGAAATGTGGAGTTTAATGAAATGGTGGAAGATATTGCAAGGGATTTCAAAGGTAAACCCGAGTCGTTACAAGCTTTGATTGATGACAAAGGGACGTCAATGTACAACAGTTCCAAACACTCAGTTTTTGTGCAACCTTGCAGATAATGAATTTTAAGGCAAAATTTGGATGGACTGATAAGTCGATGACCGAGGTTCTCGAGTTGTTTAGGTATTTTCTTCCTGAAGGTAATGTAATGCCTGATAGGTTGTATGCAGCAAAAAAAATTCTATGCCCAATGGGATTGGAATTACAAAAAATTCATGCATGCACAAACTATTTTATGTTGTCAGGGGAAGTGCAGATAAAGACTGAGAAACTTGTTAGGTGTGTGGCGAATTTCAATACAAGTTGAAGAGCAGTGGAATTATGGTGGGTTCAGAAGTTGTATCCGAATCAAAGAAAAAGACACCGGCAAAAGTGTTACAGTATCTCCCTATCGTTCCCCATTTTAGAAAATTGTATGCATGTAGGGAAGATGCGAAGTTATGTGTTAGCACGCGGATAGGGTCCGACTGGCGGATGAGACATAATTCAGACGATGAACAATGGAAGAAATTCGATGCTCTATACCCCAAGTTTTGCAATGAATCCCAACATTTGATGTTAGGGTCATGTACGGACGGTATGAATCCATTTGGTAATATGAGCAACACTCATAGTAGTTGGCCTGTAATGTTGGTCTTTTACAACCTTTTGTCTTGGTTAACCATGAAGCGTAAGTATGTTTTGTTATTTTTATGATATCAGGCCCAAAGCAACCGCGTAATTATATTGATGTGTATCTTGCTTCTCTAGTGGATGATCTGTTGACTTTGTTCAAATATGGTGTTTGAATGTATGATGGTTTGGTTGAAGATTTCTTTACTTTCAAAGCTATGTTATTTTGCAACATCAATAACTTCCCGACATACGGAAATTTGTCTAGATATTCCGTGAAAGGCCACTTAGATTTTCCCATGAGTGACAAGGATATTGGTTTTTGTCAATTGAAACGCAATTGTAAAACATTTTATCAGGGACACATGAGGTTTCTTTCGGAGGGGCACCCATGGCGTTTGGCGAAGAAATGGTTCAATGGGAAAGTGGAGGCTAGAGGACCATCTGTGCCACTAAATAGTACACATGTTTTTATAATGTGAAGGAATCTCCCTATGCCTTTGGGAAGAAGAAAAGAAAAGCAGCCGTAGATGGTAGTTGGAAGAAATGCTCTATTTTTTTAAACCTACCTTATTGGAATCATTTGGATGTTAGACATTGTTTTGATATCATGCACATTGAGAAGAATGTTTGTGATTCCTTGATTAGGATGTTGCTAAATACCCCTGGGAAAACAAAATACGGGTTGAAAGCTAGGCTTGATTTGGTTGAGATGGAAATTCGGAAGAACCTGGGGTCAGTCACTTATGGGGAAGATTGTTATTTGCCCCATGCATGCTATTCTATGTTGCAGTCAGAGAATAAATATTTTTGTGATACATTGAGTAGTGTGAAGGTCCCAGGTGCATACTCATCGAACATTAGCCCTTGTGTTTCAGTGTAGGAGTTGAACTTGGATGGGTAAAAGTCACACGATTGTCATAACCTGATAAAGAAATTGAATGCCATTGCGATTTAAGCTTCACTGCCATCCCATGCAAGACTGTTCATTACAAAGCTATGTTTGTTTTTCAAGTCGATTTGTTGCAAAAGTACAAGTATTTCGAAGTTGGATAGGTTGCAGGTAATGATTGTTGAAGTTTTATATCAGGTGGAAATGTATTTCTCTCCCTCATTCTTTGACATTATGGTCCACTTGTGTGTTCATTTGGTTCGGGAGATAAAGCAATGTGGTCTAGTTTTTTAAGATAGATGTACCTCTTTGAGAGATAAACGAAAATATTCAAGCATTTTGTGAAAAATCTGTACAAGCCAGATGCAAGTATTGTGCGGCAGTATGTGACAGAAGAGGCCATCAAGTTTTGCATGAAGTATATAAAGGAAGTTGAATTTGTTGGTGTTCCAATTAGTAGACATGATGCGAGGTTGGAAGGTGTAGGAGTGAGACAGGGGAAAC
Source organism: Rubia occidens (assembly GCA_032360425.1). Classification (NCBI taxonomy): domain Eukaryota; kingdom Viridiplantae; phylum Streptophyta; class Magnoliopsida; order Gentianales; family Rubiaceae; genus Rubia; species Rubia occidens. The sequence goes on along the minus strand of JAUOBV010458240.1, from coordinate 1,434 downwards.
TCTTTAGTCCTAATTGTGCTGAAGATATATTTGCTGCCCATCTTTACATTTGGTCTAACCAAGAAGGCATAGTCCTCTACATCGAGGTTCATATAGATGCCATACGAGTGAGATACCCTATTTTCAATGAAGCTCAGGTTCTCCAATTACATACTAGGACATTTGCTTCATGGTAGAGGGATCACGTAGATGTTTGGGAACATCCCTTGAAAGTTAAATGGTTGGCTCCTAGAACATTGTGAACCGTTCTTTCCTATAGCAGTTATGACATCAATGGTTTCACGTTTTCCATGAAATTAATGGATGATAAGAGTGTCTCTCAGAACAGTGGAGTGTCACTCATCTCCGAAACTTTTCATGTTGGAAGTGGTAGTGACGACAATCCTATATATGTTCAAAAGTGTTACTTTTGGATGATTTCTCAAATTTGAGAGTTTGACTATGTCACGATGTGGGTCCCATTTTAAAATCTCACTAGGTAGATATTAACGATGGAAAACGCATAGAGGATTTGGGCTTCACCCTTGTCGACAGAAGTAGGGTGGGCTGGAAGGACGATCCATTCATTTTTGTGTCTTAAGTTAACCAGGTTTTCTATGTCAGGGATACAGTTGATCCCAGGTGGGAGATTGTTGTTAAGAGAAAACGTGCTTTTTTCATAGAAAATGAATTGAAGGAAATCATTGAATTCGGGCAGCATACTTGGAGGGTGAATGTGATGATGTTAAATTCCTTGAGGAGGATGATACAAGTTTTCATGGTTTTCTTGGCTGCAGTGATTATGATGAAGGTATGTGGGTCGACGTTAGAGAGAAGATAAACTGTAGAAGAAGAAAATCAAAAAAGGTGGTGAGGAAAAGGAAGCATATGTAATTTGTGGTTCCACCTTTTGGTTTTGTCATTCGCTGAGTTTGGTAGCTTTGATTAGTCATATTTGTACCTTTGATCATCCTCTGTAAATGTCAATTCGGTTAATCAACTCATCATAACATTCCATCATTACCTTCGATGATCATTAAATATGAATAAAAATAATAAGGTTTACTCAGAACATATTACTAAAATGTCAAGATTGTGAATAACAAAATATTGTAGTAGAACATAAATCCGATTAACTTCGTGAAAACAGTCACTTGTTCACAAATATTCATTCTTTATCATCTTCAATGTCGCTGAGTTGTGCGTGGGAGGTCGACGCGAGGTGTCACTTGTAAGCTCTTTACGAATTTTTCTTGATTTGATCTTTGCCTTCATTGTGCAAAATTCTTTCCACGTCCATTTGTAGTAATCCTTGAATCCTTTCATATAAGGTTTTCCAGTACCAACAAAAGATAGAGTCGAATAATTATTATAATTAAAATAATGAAAAATATGAACAAATTTTTTTATGACTAAAATGTCACTAACCTTGTCAAGTCATGGCCTTTTACTATC
>JAUOBV010458130.1:0-10248 GCA_032360425.1 Rubia occidens | reverse complement strand
GCCATGTTAGATCTCCATCTCCCTCCAGTACCCAACTATACAAATGCAAGTGTCAATTAGGTAAGCCTCTGTTGCCACATCATACTAAGCAACTCCAAACCTCAAATATTTTCTCTAACCCAGGGATCAAATAAAGGTGTCAATCTGACGTAGACAAAAATCAAAGTGACCCCTTCAAATTGAACTACCGCTTTCAAAGGGTGAAACTGAGGCCGTCACTTCATCTAGTTAGCAAACTTACAAAAAATGATCAATTTTATATATTTATTCACAATTAATTATTTCGAATTTATATAACTTTAATTTTTTCACTCTAATATTCATATAGTGAATTTATTCAACCGTGCATTATATTTTTTACGTATTGAATCAATTATATTATATTACATTTTATATTATTTAAATAAATAAATATATGAAATTTTGAACACTCATAAAATTCTAAAATATAAATAATTGGAAAAATTCATAGAAATTGTGATTTCATGTAGTATTTTAAATAATAATTTATATAATTACACAATTTTAAAGTAAAATAAAAATAGAATTCATGTACTTTATTATTCAAATTTGAATTTAATATAAAGTGGATGAAAAATACTATAATATTTTAATAATAATAAACTATTGTGACACATCAGATTGAAGGTTGGTTTACAATGTCTGCATTGGAGACAAAAACTTTAATCATCCTTGTTATCAATATTGTTTTATCCACGTTATAGTGAAGTCATATCATAATCCGCCAAGTGCCTCCTACTTTTGCAGATGACGCTCTTTGCATTGGGTATCCCTACCCAGGAGTAATCAACTAGGATATCTACAAGGATTGGACATTTCAAAGGTTCTGCATGAACTCCGCACTTTTGAAGACTTGAACACCCACTGTTAGACGTGTAATGAGGAACTGGAAATTAAATATGGAAGAACAAGGGAAAACGAAGGGAAAATATCAAGAATGCACTCCACGGAGCAGTCTGATGGTGCGTGTGATGGAGTAATCGATGACTGCTATGTGAGATTCAAGGTGGCATAATCAGGTTCTATTCGGTTGCATTTATATTGTAGTAAATTATCTTGTAGTTGTATTTAATTGGATTATGTGATTTATTTGGATCGACCACCTAGATTTATTGCATATTCCATACTGCTAGTGAGTAAGCAAGTCATGAGTCCGAATATAGATTGACAACCTTGCGGCGGATAATGATCGATAATTTAGATTGCATTAAAATTGAAAATAGATTCATTGGGCAGATGTACCTCACTTTGGACTTAATGTTATTATTGGGGAATTCATGAGTAGTATCACGAACATAGACGATGATAAAACTGCGATAAGACTTTTATGCGATAAATAAGGTGTATGGTTATGATCTCTTGGTCTTGTATAAGGGACTGGGACAATATTAGGAATGAATAAATCTGAAACCTATGATCATTGTATGAAGTTGATTTGTGAATAATTGTTGGATGAATTGTTTTTATTATCTGAATTAATTTTTTTATTGTATTTTCATGTTTTCTTTAGTTTTAAATTAATAAACAAAATTTTCAAAATCCCTTTATTTGTGAAGAGGTGGCCTAAATCTTGAAATAAATTTGGAGTAGGATTATCTCTTTGATTCAACTCTTACTTGCTTTATATATTACCATACTTATATTATAGATGAATAAGGTTTATAAATTTAATCTTAATATCCATTTAGTTGTTTAACGACCTATTTAAATCGCTTTGTCAAACTTGGCACCACTCGTGGGGATAATATTTTTATTTCTTATTTAGTTTTTATTCTTACCAATTCTTTACTGTGAGTGTGAACCTTATATGGTTCACACTCGTGCTATTAATCAAGTTTTTGTGTGTTTTGACCTAGAAATCAAAAGAACAACTCTGAGATTAAGGAGGTAATTTTGTGAAAGAATTCATCAAGTCGAGATGGAAACGAAGTTTGAGGCCGTTTACTGCACCAAATTTTCAATAACAACCCCTCGCAATTGCACTGCCTAATGCGCAGGAGGGGCAGGATTTTAAATTCAAACCTGGCCTCATACACTTACTGCCTAGTTTTCATGGCTTGACAGTGGAAGATCTAAATAAACATCTCTACGAGTTACATGTTGTCTGTACTAGTATCGTCCGGAAAGGAGTAACGGAGGATCAAATCGATCTGATGTCTTTTCCCTTTTCACTAAAAAATGGAGCTAAGGAGTGGTTATATTTTCATAAACCTAACAACATTACCTCGTGGGATAAGATGAAACAAATCTTCTTTGCGAAGTATTTCCTTTCACGGAAATTGAATGGCATGAAGAAGAACATCAACAACATCGAGCAGCAAGCTGGCAAAAATCTATACGATTATAACAAACGTGCCTACAGTGAATAATCCACAACCCTCATCCGATCAGCAGACGACGGTCACCCCATCAATATTGATATCAATGTAGTTGTTTAAAGACTTGCTAAAATCACTATGCTATTCTCCTATATCCATCGATGCTACGTGTACATCTATGATATGTCTTGATTCATATGCCACTGGTATAGCTGTACCTTTGTCCGTAATTGGATCAACAAGTGGCACTATGGTAGCCATGGGATCGATTGACGGATTTTTAGCGGGTGACGGAGAGATCATCGGCTGCTGATCTGTTGACGGTTGTGGATCAGTCAGTGGTATGATCAACGTCATTGGTTACGAGACCATCACGTTATAAGAATTAGATCCCTGTTGATGATGATGGAGAGTGAGCCTAAGGAACGATCCAATTCTTAGACGGTGCCGCTCCGTAAGCTGCTTGATGTTAAGGGTAGATCATGCTTGCTTGAAATGACATTGGTGTACGCACTGGGGGAATCATAGGATCTGGAGAGAGAAAAACCCATATGACCACGAGATTATAATGTATGAATGGATGCGGTACTGTCGCCTGAAGTAGTATCGAAACCCGTTGATATGTTGGTCCTGAAGAGCATAGTGGTGGGGGACCATGTACTCCTGCAGCCGCAGTCACCCATTGTTGTGAAGGCATTCGTCAAGTAATTAACAATATTTTAGTTATGTTTTCTATCTCATGCACTAGAATGAATATTTACTTTCATTGTAGAAATACTTGTCTTATCATAATAGAGTTGATATATCTTAGTTGATGAAGGAAATCTCATGTGAATATATTCAAACCAGGAGATCTTCTGCCAGACAGTTGGGCTTCGGCCCAATTGAAAGTATGATATGGCTAAGCCCAATGGAGATTCGATCCCGACCTGACCATGATATTCATGTTAAAATGTGAATATTATTATATAAAATTTTGTTAGAATTGTCGCAATCTTTATTGATATTTTGTTCATAATTTGGAAAAGCAAAATTTCCCCTTTTCATACTGTTAGCAAAATTTTCCCTTTTCATATTCAAATTTTCTAGAAAAGTATCACATTCTTTACCTCATAAAAAATTACATTTCCGAAGCTAGTCATGTTAAGCTTGCCGGTGCTTATTAGACATTCCTTAAACGATACGCTTTGCTTTTGTTTAAACTCAAAATGCATGACCACGTTGTTGCCCAGTTTTATCAACGTCAAATTCTTGCCAAAATATGGTTATATTAATATATCCACATTAATCCAAACAATTTCATAAAATATCTTCATTTCGAAATGGCATCAAAATGGGGCTCATTACTTAACCTTGATAATGCTCATGATCGCATCGTCTATGAGTTTTGCTGAAAAAGTGAAGACTGACGACGCCGGAGCCGGATCATTAGCTGAGATCAACGGTGGGCCCATGTCGCGCAAACTAAGCGGTGGAGTTGGTGCGTGGGGCGGAATCGGCGGCGGCGTAGGATGGAGTTTCGGAGGCGGAGGCAATGGCGGAAGTTATGGAGGAGGCGGTGGCGGAGGAGGAGGTGGTGGCGGTTTTCCGCTGCCGCCAGGACAACGTTATGAGTGTAGACCATCAACGGACTGCCCGGTTTGTGAGGCTTTCAAGCTTTCTTCAAACCATGACGGCGGTTTGCATTTGTACACCTCTGGTGGCTGGCACTCGGGGGCCTTTCAGATTCAAGCCACCGCCGCCGACGGAGGAGCTGAGGCAGAAGGACCTTCTGCGCCACCGGACGCCGCCCCTCAGGCTGCTTAAATAAGCAAACAGCCACCTGATCTGGGTGGCCGTGTTTTTAGCATCTACCGTACAGTTATGCAAACTGGATGAATATCTCTTTGGTAAAACTAAATACGGAGTACTTGGCTTTAAATTTGTATTCATCAATATTTATTTATTTATCACATTGTGATATATGTTATTAAATTAAATTTATTCATCATAGATTGTTACGTAGTTCTTGGATTTATTTTGGAATGAATAGCTTAACGAGTTTATTACCGTCACCATAATCCTCGAGCATTAGTTGTCATAATTTGCCAAAGTCTGTACAGAAGACTGAAGAGAGTTGTCATTTCCAAATTTTCAATAATCAGTCTATCCCATTATTTTTGGCCCATTTCATTTTTCACGCTCTCCAATGATCATCTTTAACCGTCAATATCTCTACCTACGTATATCAATTCAGCGTAAAAAGGTAACATTTAAAAAGAAGGCTGGGCAGAAATAATGAACAGGCCGATTGTTCAGGGGCTAAAAAAAGGTTGGGACAAGCCAAAGGAGAATGGGAGGAAGAATTAATGAGCATACTATGGGCATACAAAACCACACCAAGAATAGCCACAAGAGAATCACCCTATAGGTTGTGCTTGGGAGTGGAGGCAATAATTCCCCCAGAAGTAGCAGCACCCATCAGAAGAGTGGCAGAGCCTTTGAACCAGGAAGAAAACAAAGAAGCTATGAGAGAAAGCTTGGAAGCCCTGGATGAGCTCAGAGAGAGAGCATCGCTGAAAGAGGCAGCATACAAATCCTGGATGGAATAACACTACAACAACAAAGTCCGGGCGAGAACCTTAAAAGTGGGGGACTTGGCATTAAGAAAGAATGAAGCGAGTCGAGCTCAGGGACAGAAGAAGCTGGATGCTGTGTGGGAGGGCCCATACAAGGTGATCGAGGTGCTGGGAAAGGAAGCGTACAAACTGGAGATGATGGATGGTAGGATGATTCCGAGGACATGGGACATGGAAAATCTGAGAAGGTACTACGCTTAAAATGGTTGTAAATCTATGTATTCATGATATTTGCCTTTTGGGCTGTTTAATGTAACAGGCAGGCAAGACGAGGTTTCTAAAAGGATCAAACTTATTGGAATTTTGCAAGGAAGATGATACTGAGGATACCCCGGTCTACGTTTCTTTCCTTCCCTTTTTGCGTAAATGTTGATAATGAATGCAGGATGTAAAAAGATAGATGAACGTCCGGCCACATCTAACGCTGGACGATGCCCGATTCAGATTCAAATTGCCGCACTAGCACAAACTGCCAGCGTAATTTGCAGGCTGAATCTCAAACGGGGATAAGATAAATGAATGTTCGGTCACACCCAGCGCCGAACGATGCCCGATTCAGGCTCAAGTTACCGCGCGGGCGTAGACTGCCAACGCATTGTGCAGGCTGAATCTCACAAGGGGCTAAGTTAAATAAACGCACGGCCAAACCCAGTGTCGGACGATGCCTGATTCAAGCTCAAGTTGTCGCGCTGGCCCATACTGCCAGCGTAATGTGCATAATGGATCTCAAAAGGGGCTAAGATAAATGAATGTCTGGCCGCACCCAGCGCCGAACGATGCCAAATTAAGGCTCAAGACTGCCAGCGCAATGTGCAGGCTGAATCTAAAAAGGGGCTAAGATAAATGAACATTCGGCCTCACCCAGCACCGGACGATGCCCGATTCAGGATCAAATTGCTACGCTGGCGCAGACTGCCAGCCCAATATGCAGAATGAATTTCAAAAGGGGCAAAGATGAATGAACGTTTGGTCGCACCCAGCGCCAGACGATACCCGATTTATATTCAAGTTGCCGCACTGGTGCAGACTGCCAGCGGAATGAGCAGGCTGAATCTCAAAAGGAGCTAAGATAAATGAACGTTCGGCCGCAACCAGCGCTAACGATGCCAGATTCAGGCTCAAGTTGCCACGTTGACACAGACGACCGGGCTGCTAGCTCAAAGAAAATGAATTTCTGGCCAATGCAAATGCCAGGGAAACAAGGCAATGATTGAGGAACTAATTTTTGGTCCCAACAACTAGCACAATAAGATAAGGATGGTAAGGAAGTTAAAATGAACAAAAAAGAAACTGAACGACGAAGTTGTTAAAGAAAAACACAAGTTGCAACATTCAGTGTTCCATCCCTCGGCAAGGGAACAAGTTACACAAAAAAGGGAGTTCATTTTTCAAAGCCTTGCTGCGTCACTTTCCTTGTCAGCCCCATCAACCAATATTGGAGCAGCCACTTTGCCTTCACCTTCCGCTTCGCCTGCACCTCTGACACTGGTCTCTCTGGTGTTGCCACCCTTCTTGGGGTTGCAGGCAGCCTGAGCAGTTTCCTCGATCAGAAATGTCATGTCTTAAGCAAAAAAATTAGCCCTGGTAGAGGAGTGCGCATCGACCTCTCGGGGTGCTATTAGGGGTCCAACAGTTAAGCTCGACCAATGACATCCCTAGGTGCAGCTAGCTGAAATACTCAGTGAAGTTGTACTCCCGAAAAGGGATAAAGGCATCACCCAGGGAAACTAGCAGCTGATCTTCATCCTCCATGGGGAGTAGAGGTCAAAGACCCCTAATCAAAGCACCGCTCAGCAGCTCAGAGCCTTACTGCTCTGCACTATGCAGGAATAAAGGCTCAGGAAGCCCAAGAGAAGGCCCACTCTTGAAAGTTTCTTAGCTCAGCAACCTTGGCATCATCGCGACTCAAGGATATTTGGAGAGAGCCACCTTCTCTAATTCCAAATACTTCTCCACCTCTACAACACGTCGAGCTTGGGAACGCAGGGAGAACATGCCACGTTTCAGCTAAGCGACCTCCGCACGCAGGCTATCGTTCTCTTCCTACATGGCCCTAGCGGAGCATAGGTGCTAGGAGAAGGAAGAAAAGCAAGTAAGCACTGTAAGAATAAGGTAAGTTAGATAAAGAAAGAAACACGGCAAACCTCAAAGATGGTTGTAGCTGACCAGTCAGCAGGAGAGCTGGTGCCGGCGCCATTCAGGGAATGCTCACGCAACCAGACATTGAAGCGTGGAATAGGCAAAAACTTGCAGACCAATTATGTTCGTGCAGAGGCAAGGCGCAGGGGGACCAAATCGGATTCCCAGGGAGAAAGAGCATGAATCAACGGGGTGAGAATGGGATGGCTGGAGCAGTTTGGGCGAATAGAAAAAAATACCATGTTGGATGGCTGATGGTGTCTCCAGGACCTCCTCCGAGGCGAGGGCGCTTGGAGGAAAGCGAGGGTCTACACCACTGCTTTATCCCCCTCAATTGCAGCTTCTGAAAGGTCCTATTTAGGGAAGGCTCGTCATGGTGAGCCTCAGTGTCGGAGACGTCTATTGCCTCCACCTACTGATCAATTATCTTAGTTGCATCGTAGGCTTGAGAAACTGGGCGGCTACTCTCAGCCCAGCAAGGGAGCCTCGACAGGTCCCCAAGAAGGCGGCCACAGACATCTCTGCAAAAAGAGAAAAATGAGTGAGTCAAAGCCAGGAAACAATAGCAGAAAGGAAAAAATAACAACGTGCAGAGTTAATAGCCCGACTAAAGGTAGTTAATACCACTCAAGTCAGAGATGCCCTAGCTGGAAGAAAGGGCGTCACGGAAGAACGGTAGACCAACAACACGAAGGGTGGAATCACGCAACCGGTGGTCCCACCTGACGCTCATGAATTTAAGATGAGAAATAAAGGGCTACAAGCGAAAGATTTCAACAGTAGAAGGGCAGGAGCCCCGTCCCCTTTCCGGCCCGGAAGGATGAATGATCCTCTCGTCATTCGCAGGGCCCAAGACGAGTTCCTCGTCTAAAAAGATGAATCGCCTTTTCTACTCAATGCGATTTGGAATATTGATTAATAGCTTGACCCCATCCTACCAAAATTTCAGGGAAACCGAGTCCGGGGGCAGCCTGGCAGGGTGACAGAAGACGCGGAACAGGGTGACAAAACCTCAAAATCTAAGATGACCCTAACGGCATTGGGGGGAAAGTCAGTCAAGCATAGTTCATAAAAGGGCAGAATGGCCTAGAAAAAAGGGGACAGTGGAAACCTAAGGCAACACTGCTCGAGGGTTTCGCGATAGACAACTACCATCCCCTCGGGCACATCTAGGACAGTTTGGCAAACCCCAGGAATATGAGTATGCTCGCGAATGTCATTGAAGAGAACATTTTGAGCATGTAGGTGGCCTCCACCACGCGAAGAGCTTCCCGGAAATCTGGATTGGTAGTATCGCAATACGAATCTACTTTTGGGGGACCGACGATGGAAACCATGATAAAAAGTAAATGACCGGAAGGGAAGAAGATAGAAGGAAGCAGAAAGGGTACCTAGAAGGAGAGGCAAAAGTAGCCGAAGAACCAAAAAAGCCAAGCGGGCGGAATCACAGAGAAAAGAAACAATGAAAGGAAAATGACGAGGAATATGGAGGGGTGAAGAAAGAAAAGGGGAGATGAAAAGCGGATAAGAGCAGTTAATTTCTTCGACAGACAGGGCGAAAAAAATTAATAATAACCGCCTAGGGACAAAGCGAAGAAACTGTCAAAATGGGGCATGTGGTGGATATCCTGATAAGTAGCATAACCTTTGGTAGGCGCGCTAAAGAAAGGAAGGCCATGCATTGGCGGGTGGTTTCAAAAAACAAGAAGGGGCGCCAAAACGCAACATGTATTTCCAGGGACGCTCTCTGATCCTTGAATCTATGAATGGAAGAAATTCACTGCAGCCACCAACCTGTAGGTCTATCTACCTGGCCAAGTGACTGGCTGGGGGAACTTGATGATGTATGGGCCAGAGCGGCCCAATAATTATCAAGAAGGGTAAATGAAAGACCCACTCTCCAGAGATGCTTCCGGTCTCGCAGGGCCGTTGCCTGGGAAAGAAATGAAGACACCAACAACACGTGGGTAATGATGGGATGACTCCAATCCCATCAGCCACCAAACCGCATATACCAAGGAAGAGTGTTAGACATGACGTAAGATTTTACCAATCAGTCTACTATTTACTTGGATACTCTCCTACACGACTCCCATGGCTAACGGGATCGTCGGAGCAGGCACGGCCCTGGGTCTACCTACCTGAATTTTCTCTGCCTGTCTTGTAGGTTCAGATGCATATTGGGCTAAAGGAGATCAACACCAGACATACTACAAATTTTGGTATTAACAGTTATCGACCATGAATACAAAAATATTATCATTTTAGGAGTTGGTAGGATGGTAAATTTCGTAAGCCAAGAACATTCCACTTTTGGTGTGAATGGGATGTTCCAAAATCAAACTCGGTAAAATGTTTCTTTGCATGTAACATTAACCACTTTCATTTTTTAAGGTGTGTTTTTCCCCAATCTATGGTAACATGTAGCAAAACACCCACACAATTAATGAAAGATGCAAAACAACCAGTGTTATTCCCTTGATTGTTAAACCATGGCACCAAAAAAAAGGTAATCAAGCACAAAATATGCAGAAAAATAGGCGACAAGGAAAATGCATAAGGCAACCCAAAATATACATTATAATAGGCAATCGGAGATGCATAAGGGACGATGCAGAGCAACAACAAAAATGTTGTAGAAAAAATGAAACAGCAAAATAAGCATCACACTAGAGTCAACCCGACAGAACAAAGGCATCAACAGAGTCAACACAGCCGACAAGGCTCAATCAACAACACAAATCATTCATAAGCACCAACGAAGTCAACATAGCCGGCAAGGCTCAATCAACAACACAAATAATTCATAGGCACCAACAGACTCAACATAGCCGACAAGGCTCAATCAACAACACAAATCATTCATAGGCACCAACAGAGTCAATATAGCCGACAAGGCTCAATCAACAACATAAACATAACTATGCAAGGATAGATATCATTTATTTAGGAGACGCATTTTTTTCCAGAACTTGATAATCTTAAAAACATTTCTAGGGCTTTCAATTAACATTTTTTATTCAACACCTCTTAACTTACAGTTTTCCAATGAAGAACATGCAAAACAAATACATAAATTAGTTAAGATTCAATCAAATGAAGGTGAAAAACAAGATAAAAAGAAACCATAACCATTTAAAATTTTTCGAATC